>JAKOGI010001780.1:87500-180000 GCA_029747015.1 Carnegiea gigantea
CCATTTCAAAAACTGTTCCATTTATAAGTTGTATATGACTTTATTTTATGAGAATAAATTTCGGAAAGGACGGGTACTATCGTCTAATTTGCAAAAAGATGCGATAGTTATAAAACGTCTCTCTAAACGATTCATTGTAATGAAAAACTAAAATTGTTAAAGGGAAAAATTAAAGAAAAATAAAAAATAAGGATATAATATTTGGGTTGAGCGGCGAGTTTGGGTTCGGGTCCAAGTCGGGTTTGACCCAAAAATTTGCAGGTTTTTCGGGTTCGATTTATTTCGGGTTCGGGTCGAGAAAATCGTATTCAAAACCCAAAACTTTCGGGCCGGGTTCGTGTCGGGTCAATTTTTTCCAGGTCTATATGTATATATGCATCTATATACATATATAGGTATGTATATCTGTGTCTTTGTGTGTGTGCATGTGTGAGAGTGTGTGTGTGTGTACACACCCACACGTGCGCGTGCACATTCACACACTGACAACTATATGTGTGCATGTGTGTGTGTGTGCGCGCGCGCGCTTGTGTGTGTCTCTCTCTCTCTCTCTCTCTCTCTCTCTCTCTCTCTCTCCCCCTCCCCTCTCCCTCTTCACACACACACACACACACACACACACACACACACATATATATATGTATGTATGTATGTATATATGCACATATACATATACATATATATACATATCCATATTTGCATATATATATATATATATATATATATATATATATATATATATATATATAATAATATATATATATATATATATATATATATATGCATATATATATATATATGTGATGATATATATATATAATATATATATATATATATATATATATATATATATAGATATATAAAGCTAGAGAGAGAGAGAGATAGAGGGAGATGCAAAGACACACACACACACACACACACACACACACACACACACACACATACATATATACATATGGTTGTCAGTGTGTGGATTTGTGTGTGCACGTGCGTGCGTGAGTGTGTGTATGTATATATAGACACACACACACAGAGATATACATATCTATATGTATATTGATGCATATGTACATATATACACATCTATGTATATATTGAAAGCCTTAAGAAGGAAAGATATGGCTAATCATTAAAATTTGTCACTTTGCTAGATTCCTAGGTAAATCAGGTGTGTTATCCTTAGGGTGTAATGTCAATCTCCTCGCAATCCTTTTACCTTATTTCTTTTCATGATTTTGATTTCAAGTTCGCAAGAATGTAATCTTTAGGTAATTCCTTGCCCATTGTAATTCATTATTTTATTTTGTATTTTGCCGGACTAATATCTTACCTTTAATTTGCATTATTTAATGTGATTCATGGTAATGTGCTGCGCAGCTGTGTGATAGTGTAATTAAAATCTAACTAGTTATATTGAATTGTGAAGGTTGTCAATGATGATGAGCGATGATGTGATGCACTCCATCGCATCACCGTGTCATCGGCCTCGAATTTAGATCTTCAGTTGAGCTTATGGAGTCAAGATGGTCCCGCAGAAGGAATTACTCGAGGGCCTTTCAAACCCCTTTCTGAAGCAAACTAGTTGTTCCTTTTGATGACACTTTCAGTTGCCCACATCGATTTATGGTTCACTTCGAAGAGTAGACTTGGTTTTTTGATTTTTCCTAAAACTTACTGGCGACTCTATTAGTTAAAGTTTCGTACTATACCTATTCTTTGTATTTACCTTCTCTTAGCTTATTTTTGAGTTAGGCAGATTGAGGTTTTACCCACTTGCTCCTAGCCTGAAGTCACTAATTGCAATCATTCACCACCACTCTCCCTATAGACAGTGCCCATCTATTTTTGTGTAAAGTTTTAGTTGATGAAGTGGAGAGAGAGCGGGTCCACGCACTCGTAGTCTCTTAGTTAGAATCTCTTCTGGCCTCATACCCTAAAAAACGCAATCCATGAGGTGCGTGCTGGAGGAATGCCCCTCCGACAGACCAGTTAGATTTCCAAAGAGGGGAGTGGAAAAGGCACAGCAGAAGAATTAAAGACTAAACTTTAGAACAAAGATGGAATCTTTATACTCATTAGGAATGTTGCTCTTACAGTGACTCCAGTAGGATGAGCTTCTACATAGGATGAGTGGGATGAATGAATATTAGCCGTTTATTTTCATCTAATGGCTGTGAATAAAAGTTACCTCATGTGACCTCTCATTCCACACCTTTCTTTCTCTGTCTTCCTCATAGAGTTATTGCGAACTATTGCTTGCTGGCTGCCTTATTCATGCCTTGCTCTTTCGCTTGCTTCATCCCCCCACTCTCTATCTCTCCCTCGCTCTCTATCTGGTGATCTTGCTCATGTTTGCTAAAGTGTTTCTAGGTGTAAATTTTGAATCTGAGTTAGTGCAACAATAAGCCATAGGTCATATTAAAATGCAGCAAATAACTCTTTTCGATATCAGTTCCAGTGGGTGAATTGTAATCAGTTGTTTTAATCTTGCTAAGTTTGAGTTATGAAACGTTGGTAATGTTTATTGTTGAGTTTATATATATGTTGAATCATTGATATAGTTCATTCCAAATTTGATCGCTAGTGATATGCATTGATCACCATTGTTATACTATCTGATCCCTATTCTGTTTTCTATTGATCACAAAACATATGTCTCGTGGTCACCAAAAATTATAAAGTTGATCACTAATTTATATTTATTCATTGCCATATATGTTTCCTAGTGATTGCCATATTGTAAGGGATCTAACAAAATGCCCAAAAAAAAGTAAACACTCACTCATTTGATCACCAATCTGGACCCGATTGATCACAAAACACATGTGTACTGATCACCAAATATAGAAGGAGATAATTCTATGTTGTGAGGAAGGAGTAAGATCTGTGATCACTGATGTCATGCCTATTGATCAGTAACAATATGTCTATTGATCACCAAAATTATATGTACAGAATTATAAGCACTGACTGAACTAGTAAATAATATTATAAAGTTGATCACTAATTTTATATTTGTTCGACATTGATAACATGTCTATTGGTCATTAATTTTAAACTTGTTGAATGAAAGTCTTTTTGCGGTGTTGAGTCCATTCTACTTTTTTTTGGGGATTATGGATGGTCTAATATGTTAGAAAGTGGTCATTAAGTAGTTACTATCGAAGGCATTAATCAAGTGTGTGTAGAGTGTTCCTTCATCACAAATGAATTATGGTTCGTTGCTTCATTAATGAATTGTGCTGGTGGCAGCTTCTCTATGTTAATGTTAGTTTTTGTGTTTCTTAATGTTTACCTAGGATATGCCGAGTCATCAACTACAGTAGCTACTGATTCGTCGATTGATGGTAGAGGCGAGTGGTTATCAAACTGTGATGACAGGTCGCTTATTAAAGGTTGGGTATGGTGTTTAATAGGGTTGAAGACTGCCTTGAATTTTACAAGAGATATGTTATTTATGTTGGCTTTAGTATCCACAGTGGTCGTACTGGGAAGAACAAGTTGGGAAGTGTTGAAAACATTATGTGTGCTCTAAAGAAGGATTTCGTCATCCTACGAAGACTCCAGATATCGCTACAATTACAGTCGAAGCCATGTCCCAAGCAATAGACGAACCTAATGGGAGAAAATTGAAGCAAAAGCGGGCGGAGACAAGAGAAGGGTGCCAAGCTTATATTATTTTGGGGTTGATCGAAGATGGGAAGTTTGAGATAATCAAATTTCATGAGGGGCATGTTCACCTCTTGTGCACACCCAGTAGGAGGCAGTTCCTCACTTGAAACAGAAATGTCAACTCCGTGCATAAAGACATGGCATGCAAGTACACTCAAGCCAATATAGGACTGTCAAAAGTTTATCACCTCCTAAAAGAGAAAGTTGGTGGGTATAAAAAGATTGGCTACATGCAAAAGGACTTGCAGAATTATAATAGAGATCTGAAAGCTCTTATCAAAGACACAAATGCACATATGTTTATGGACGTGCTGGAGAACAAAAAGGAAGTCGACCCTGGTTTCTTCTTTGACTATCATGTTGATGAAGAAAACTGCTTGAAGAATGTGTTTTGGTCAGACTGTCTGAGCAGAAGAAGCTATGCACTATTTGGTGACACCCTGTCATTCAACGCTACCTATAAGACCAACAGGTACTCAATGGTGTTTATGCTCTTCCCCGGAGTAAATCCCCATAGGTAGTTAATTTGCTTCGGTGCTCGTTTGTTGAGGGATGAGAAGGTGGAGTTGTTCCAGTGGTTGTTCAATAACTTCTAATTGCCATGTGAAGCAACAGGCTAAAAACCATAATTACTGACCAAGATCTAGCGATCAGACAAGCAATAGCTAATATTTTTGAGACATCGATCCATCGATTCTGCATGTGGCACATCATGAGGAAGCTGCCTAAAATAGTAGGATGCACACTAAACGGTTGTGAGGATTTCATTGAGCAGATCAAGGGATGCGTATAGGCATCAGACTCCCCGGACGAGTTCGAGCAGTCTTGGGGGGGAGATGCTAGAGGAGTTCCAACTAACTAACAATAAGTTGCTACGTCAAATATACGAGATTGGGAACCTTTGGTGCATGTCTACTTTAAGGAGGACTTCTTGGGTGGTTTTTTAAGGATGACATTGGGTTTCAAGAGTTAAAATTCTATGCTTAGTTCCGTAACGTGTCCCAAGCTTAGTCTAGTGGAATTATGGGTTAGACTTGTGCATGTCATGAAGTCACAATGCCATCATGAGCGGAAAGCTGAAAATGCTTCTTTGACATCATTTCTAGAACTGAAGACGTCCTATGAGATTGAAAAGCATACGAGGAACATCTAAACTCACATGAACTTCTATGTGTTCCAGAGACGGGTATACGTTAGGCAGATGTACTGCCATGTGCAAGGTATCACCATCATAGAGAGTGATCGTGACTACGAGATCAAGCATAATTATGAAAACAAAACAAGGATCCCCTATGTAGTCCATAATGAGGAAACTTCCGAGTGCCAATGCTCATGCCACTTCTTTAACTTAGACGAAATTGTATGTGCTCACATGCTGCTTGTTTTCACATCCAACTTGCTATGAGAAATTCCACCACCTTATATCATTAATCGGTGGACAAAGACGGCAGCAAAGCACCAATATACGAGTTCGATAGTGTTTTGGGAGATGCTTCTGTAGAAATAACCATGCAAAATAAGCTGATAGGTGACGCGTGGTCTCAGTTTTACAAGTGCATGGATCTAGCAAGGCACATCCCTGCAAGGTTACAATTGTTGTTGAGTTCTATAATTTCGGTCGAGCGTCAACTTCAGGACATGGGTGGTGAGTCAGCAAGTAATGCAGCAACAGATCTACAAATGTACTTTGGATATACGGTGCCAAACCACATTGAGATACATCCACTCTTGATGTCCATCACTAAAGGAAGAGAAAAGAAGACGAAGATGGGGGTTGAGAGTTCTGTTGAGCAGCAATCATATATGCAGACGTGCCAGTACTGCAATCAAGTTGTTTCCCATGATAGTAGAAACTGTCCGAAAAGGAGACATTAGTGCACTATCTCTCTGGGGGAATGTATGACTTGTGTGTTTTTTTAAATAAAATAAGAAAGGGAAGAAAAAAAGAAAAGGAGTCATTTTTCCAGATTGAGAAGTATTAGTTAGTGATCAGTAGTAATGCTTTTACTGATCATTAGTGCCCCTTTTGATGATCAACTGATGAAATGGTGGAAATGTGCTTGGAAAGTCACAAGATATGTGCTCACTTAGAAACTGATTTGTTGATCAATTGTATACATTTTGGTGATAATTAGAACTATGTTTGATGATCACAGGATCTATTTACGGTGATGACCATAGATTTGTTGCTATTGTATGAAAATGTTATCAGGGATAGTTTTATTGTCTTTATTTACTTGTATTTGTGGTTTATGATCATGAAAGAATCATAGTATATATTTATATGAATGATATCAATTGGTCATCAACAGTTCCAATTTTGTTGAACGTTACAGCTCTATTTGGTGATCACTATATTTATTTATGGTGTTTAACACAAATGTGCTGCCTTTTCACCAAGCATATTCTGAGTGATATCTTGGAAGACTTATTCTTTTGTGCTTGTGTTTTATTTCGATCAAACATCGTAGTATATGTCTTCATAGAAGATATTGCTTGGTGATCAACGATTTCATTTTTCGTTGTCGTTACAACTATGTTTTGTGATCATTACAGCCATTTTAGTGATCACTATATCAATCTATGGTGTCAGCATAAATATGTTGGTTTTTCACGAAACATATTATGAGTGATATCTTGGAAACATCATAGTATATGTTTTAATAGAAGATATTATTTCGTGATCAGCAGTTGCAGTGTTGGTGATCATTACAGCTGTCTTTGGTGATGACAACATTTTCTTATGGTCATAGTATAAATATGTTGATTTTTGGTGAATCATATTCCTTAATATGTTTATTTTGATGTATTTCGGATTAACTCTTATTAGGTTGAGAACATATTGTTTTATAAAGAATGATACCTGGTGTCTTATCAACAAGTCCACTTGTGATGATCGCTAGCACTACTTTTAAGGATTGCTACAAGTGTATTTCGTGATCAGTGAATTTTTTTTGGGTGATCAACAAGTTCCTACTTACAATTGCTAAGTGGTTAGTAGGCCATTTTTTTGTGATCAATAGTAATACTCTCAGCGATCACCAGCGGGATGTTTGGTGATCATTCTTTATATGTCACCTAAATTTAGTGCAATAAAGATTTGCATAAGCGTAGAAAATAATAGAATGGTATATAATATGTTTTATAATGTTCAAAGACATAAGTTTCCAGTTTCAAAGTAATACTTGTCCGCTGCAAATTGCCAACAAAGAGAAACAGGATAGGGATAAACCTAGTCCTTCTTAGTCGTGTCCTTCACATTAGGATAAATTATCCCAAATTCCTTAAAATCTTTTGCCCATTTTATTGCCGTGAATCTTACCCTATTATGCTCGTAGCTAACTATTTCATGACGGTATCGCGCCCTCAAAACATTCAGCTTTGGATCCTAACGAGGAAGATAGTTCATGATGACATAATAATATGCTGATCTTTTTTTTGTGGTTAGGAAATAAATGTTATGATCAAATACTTACATCGTTTGTATTCAGACTAGATTGCCACTTCCCTCCTTCCCCGAAGTAGCTCTCCATGTGTCTCACACAAAATATGCCATAATATGTGACAATTGTACTTAATCTCCATGACATTTCCAATCGTATCGGCTTTAGTTTCTTGACAACATCGAGCTTTGGATGTTCTACGCCCTCCAGGGAATAGTTGAGTACTTTGCTCAACAAAAAATTTTTAAAAATTTGCTCACTATTGGAATTGCAATGTAACAACATTAGCATCACTATAAAATAGTATAGTTTTTAAAACTTACCAACTTTTTCGAAAAAGCTCCGTATGCAATCTTAAAGGTTGTTTTTGTCATCATGTTATCAATTATCTCAAGCTTGTCGATGATGTAGATCGGTCTGTGGTCCTCAATTAGCCCTAATTAATGTTTTTTGAGTTCATGCGCAAACCGACTTGTGCATCTATTTTCCCAAACCTCCAGGAGGTTTAGAGCCTTTTCTTATCGTTAATATGTTAACTGACATCTTTAACCTTCAAACCATGCCAAAAGAGTCATGTCAAAACCAAGATAGCATGGAATTTTCAAGTCCTAAACTAAATACTTTTCAGTTTAGGCCATTTTGAACCATTTCCAGTTTTGAAGTTGATTCATCAGCTTAAACTTCATTTAACTTTGATTTCTTTGCTAAGAGAGTTTATTGAAATTCTAATAAACTTAATTATACAATTAAATCAGTTTTAAATTAAGTATGTTTGTCTAATCTTTTAAAGGATTCAAAGGAGGTAGTTGTCGGATTAATTCTAGCAGCATACCCAGTTTTTGAGAGACTAATTACTTAGGCCTATTTGAGGTTTAAGTCAAATATTTTACCACGTTTTTTAAGTTCAAGAAGTTAGCTTTCCAGCAAAATAAGTTTTAGCTCATTTGGAGTTCATTTGGTACTTCAAATCAGCTATTGAACTCAAACTGTCTAGGCTGTAGTTTTGAGACGGTTTTTACTTGGTATTGTTTTTATTATTTCATAGTCCAAATGACATCCAAATCATGTAATTCCTTTTTTGTTAATTCCTTGACGATGTCTAGTTTAGTTCTTATGTTAAGCACAAAGGCAGACGAGCACGTTAAAGGGGTCAATTCAGTAAATTTGGTGAAGTTGCCTAGCAAACATTGGGATTTGCACAGTTTAAAAGATCATGGTGATTAAGGCACTTAATGACGTCCAAATCAAGAGTTTCAAAAAGGGGGAGTTTCTAGACATCTTGAGGTTTCCCCCCTAAAGGAAACCTCAGCTTAGTCATCAAAATCCAGTGGCCCAATAGCATGAAAGATCAGCCTGCATGCGCCACCCAGGCAGCCGTTTTCTTAGCCTAGGAGTTTTCCCTCTTAGGTGGGTTTTCTCCTTCAAGGTGTGTGTGCGCGCTTGGCTGAAAGCTTGAGCTGACTCACTAACTGACTCATAAAGGCAGCAAGTGCCATGGGGAAGAGGAAGATTCATCCATTTTGCAAGCATTCATTTGTCCACTTCAGCACGAGGTGTCACGCATGCATTCCTCTTGCACTTTGAGGTGGCAGCCGTGCGTTCTTTCCTTCCAAGGGAGGAAACATGACTCATGCAGCCTAGAATCAGCAAAGATTAGCTTAAGTTAATTAGTTTTAAGCCATTGCATTTGTTAGTGCTTGTTTTAGTTTAGTTATATACTAAACCGTATGTTTTGCTAGTTAACCGTACTTAGTGACTTTCCTAAGCATTAAGTAATCAATTAAGGATTACCTAATGATGAAGGAAAGGGCTAGACGTGCCTTATAAGTAGTGTAAATGTCCTTTTTGTACGCAAGTGTTAAGAAATTAAAATCAGAAGTTGAGTTATAAAATCCTCTGTGTGTTACTTTAAATTCTCTACTTGCTTATCTCTAATTCGGCCAGTTAGAGTGGTGATCAAGTGAGTCTTAAGCCTTGATTAGGAGGTGACATCTGTATCCTAATTAAGCTTAAGGGCCCTAAACTCAAGCTTGGTGCTGATATTTATAACCAAGTAAGAGTTTAGTTTTTAGCTAGATTGGTCTTTAGTGGTGTTTCTGTATCTAAAGATTGATTTAGTTCTCTATCCTTTTTCCCTTTTTCCCACTTAGAATCATTTGATTCTAAGTATAAAATCCCTTGTATCTCTTTAAGGAGTTAAGCCTTGAGAGGTAGATCAATTTTGGTATCAGAGCGTGAGCGTGGTACATCAATTTTGGTATCAGAGCGTGAGCATGGTATATCAATTTTGGTATCAGAGCACGTTCAGATCCTTACCTGAGCCCCACGCCCCAAACTCAATCCAAACACATTCCTCAAATTCAGGCCCAAACACAATCCTTATTCACTTACTTTCACCGTGAGTTCCAAGAAAGCCATATCCCGGAGAAAGCTCCTCAAACTACAGGATAAACTTGAAGTGTTTGATCTCAGAATGAAAGAAATAAACCTTAAAATGTTACAATATGAATTTGATCTACTTTCCTTCTAGTTTAAAATGAGGAAGGAAGGCAAACAGCCCTTGGTTTCACTAGAAGTAAACCAAAGTCACGAAGGCAATGAGGTTGACAACACAAGAGAGAAGAAAAGGAAGCCTGTATGGAAGACGTTCAAGAAGAAGAAGACATGGAGGTTAACTTAGACCTACCTCCAAAATTTGATGAATATGAAGATGATGAAGGTGCTTGTGAGGTTGTGAAAGAGGACGCAATTGAGCAAGAAAAGGAGAAAGAAGTGGCAGATAGTGTAGAAGAAGTTGAGGTGAAAGCAGATGAAGGTGAAATGCTTACTTTAAGCACAAGCCACCCACAAAAGAACCACGACGATTTAAGCCTTTTCCTCACTTCTAGTGAACTGCTACCTAAGGTGTCTAATTTCAAAATTAGAGCCTTTAAGGAATGGGTTCAAGATAAGTCTGAAAGATGCCCTGCAAACCAAATTCAAATTAGTAAGAGGAATGAATGGGAAAGAGCCTACAAGACCAAGAAAGACTTGTTCAAGTGGTTGGCGTTATTTCAGCCAGATCATATAGATAACATTTGAGGAAAAATTTTTTCTAAAAAGGGGAGGATGATGTAGATCGGTCCATGGTCCTCAATTAGACCTAATCGATGTTTTTTAAGTTCATGCACAAACTGGCTTTATGCATCTGTTTCCCCAAACATCCAGGAGGTTTAGAGCCTGTTCTTATGGTTAAGATGTTAATTGACATCTTTAACCTTCAAACCATGCCAAAAGAGTCATGTGAAAACCAAGATAGCATGGGAATTTTCAAGTCCTAAACTAAATACTTTTCAGTTTAGGCCATTTTGAACCATTTCTAGTTTTAAAGTTGATTCATCAACTTAAACTTGATTTAACTTTGATTTCTTTGCTAAGAGAGTTTACTAAAATTCTAATAAACTTAATTATGCAATTAAATCAGTTTTAAATTAAGTATTTTTGTCTATCTTTTAAAGGATTCAAAGGAGGTAGTTGTTAGATTAATTCCAGCAGCATACCTAGTTTTTGAGAGCCTAATTACTTTGGCCTCTTTGAGGTTTAAATCAAATATTTTATCACGTATTTTAAGTTCAAGAAGTTAGCTTTCCAGCAAAATAAGTTTCAACTCATTTGGAGTTCATTTGGTCCTTCAAATCAGCTCTTGAACTCAAATTGTCTAGATTGTAGTTTTGAGATAGTTTTTACTCGGTTTTGTTTTTATTCTTTCATAGTTCAAACGACATCCAAATCATGTAATTGTTTTTTTTAATTCCTTTAGGATGTCTAGTTTATTTCTTATGTTAAGCACAAAGGCAAAAGAGCACGTTAAAGGGGTCAATTCAATAAATTTGTTGAAGCTGCCCAGCAGGCATTAGGATTTGCACGGTTTAAAAGATCATGGTGATTGAGGCACTTAATGACCTCCAAATCAAGATTTTCAAAAAGGGGGGTTTCTAGACATCTTGAGGTTCCCCCCTTGAAAGAAACCCTAGCTTAGTCATCAAAATGCAGTGGCCTAATAGCTTGAAAGATCAGCCTGCATGCACCACCTAGGAAACCCTAGCTTAGTCATCAAAATGCAGTGGCCTAATAGCATGAAAGATCAGCCTGCATGCACCACCCATGCAGCTGTTTGCTTAGCCTAGGAGTTTTCCATCTTATGTGGGTTTTCTCCTTCAAGGGGTGTGTGTGTGTGCTTGGCTGAAAGCTTGAGCTGACTCACTACTCATGAAGGCAGCAAGTGGCATATGAAAGAGGAAGATTCATCCATTTTGTGAGCATTCATTCGTCCACTTCAGCACGAGGTGTCACGCATGCATTCCTCTTACACTTTGAGGTGGCAGCCGTGTGTTCTTTCCTTCCAAGGGAGGAAACATGACTCATGCAGCCTAGAATTAGCAAAGATTAGCTTAAGTTAATTAGTTTTAAGCCATTGCATTTGTTTGTGCTTGTTTTAGTTTAGCTATGTACTAAATTGTATGTTTTGCTAGTTAACCGTACTTAGTGACTTTCCTAAGCATTAAGTAATCAATTAAGGATTACCTAATGATTAAGGAAAGGGCTAGACATGCCTTATAAGTAGTGTAAGTGTTACTTGTACTCAAGTGTTGAGAAATTAAAATCAGAAGTTGAGTTATAAACTCCTCTGTGCGTTACTTTAAATTCTCTACTTGCTTATCTCTAATTTGGCCAGTTAGAGTGGTGATCAAGTGAGTCTTAAGCCTTGATTAGGTGGTGGTATCTGTATCCTAATTAAGCTTAAGGGCCCTAAACTCAAGCTTGGTGGTGATATCTGTATCCAAGTAAGAGTACAAAATCCCTTGTGTCTCTTTAAGGAGTTAAGCCTTAAGAGGTATATCAATTTTGGTATTAGAGTGTGAGTATGGTACATCAATTTTGGTATCAGAGCATGAGCGTGGTACATCACTTGTCGTCCTTCAGGTTGAAGCAAAGCAAAAAGAAATGCCTTCTGCGGGATACTAGGAAGAAAGCATACGATTTTTTTAAGGGAAAAAGAAGGGATTTAAACATGAGAACGTTAGCAACTATGAACAGTAACAGTGAGCACCTTTTTTAACAAGCCAAGTGTGTTAAGAGCATTCACTGAAAAGCAGCACTTACCAAGTCAACTTTTTTGATTTTGTTCCAAGAACATCTTTCTAGCTTTCTATCTATTACCTCCTTAGAATCTTCATATCTCCTGTTAAATGACTTGAATTTCAACATATCTTTGCTAAAGAGATATTGCATCAAAGAAGAATGAAGAAATATTTATGCAACGGAATTTACCGCTGAAGACAGGCGATTCTAGATCGGAAATTTATTAAACACCGTAGATCAATCACTTAATGCTTTGCTTATGATCATTAGTGCAGTTATTATTAATGAATAAGCTGATTTCAGATGCATTTACACTTTGATCACACGACATGAATAGCCTACTTAGACTGGCGAGATCCCTTTTTCTCTCCAGATCATTGAGTATGCATGACCATATATTGATCACATTCATCTCGACCTCCTCCCCCGGTTTTAGAATTGCCATGACAAATCTGGTTGACTTCTTATCACTGCAACTATCAAACAAAGGTTCACTACAAAAATGAAAAGAATGGTTACATAATTACTAGGGAATAAAAATGTAACATTTATGCAACTAGTGGCATATTGATCACAAATCACATACCTAACTATCACGAATCACAAACGCACTTATGATATAAGCATTCAACTACAAACCATGACGGAAGAACTAAACATTCGGAGAAAGTTATCCCAAATTGATCATTAGTCAGAAAACTATTGATCACCAATCAAAAAATTATTGATCACTAAACAAATAATAGCTGATCACCAATGACAATGTGGTGGTCACCAAGCACGTAACCATTGATCACTAATCATATCCTTATGACATATTGATCACAAATCACATACCTAATGATCCCTAACCACAGACACATTGATAACCAATGTCAAACTATTGATCAATGAGAAGATAATACATTGACTCTTCAAAATGCATCACTTATAATATAAGCATTGAACTACAATCCACGATGGAAGAGCTAAACATTTGGACAACTTATCCTAAATTGATCAGCAGTTACAAGCTGATGGTCACTAAACACATAAGTATTGATCACCAATCACAGCCCTATTGATCACAAGAATATATTCATAACCAATCACATGCCTATTGATGACTAACCAGACAAAACATTGAAGAAGTAAACATTTATACAACGTAAAACAAATATTAACCATGAACAACATAACAGTTGATCACCTATCACATACCTTATGATTGCCCATCATAAATTACTGAATTAAAAGACATGAGAAGAGAAACAAATACTTATGTAAGTAATCATGTATTAATCACCAATCACATAGCTACCGATCCCCAAGCATGCAACTTTTGATGATTAACTGCGCCAATAGACTGCTTTGCTAAGAGCACTAGTTATCATATAGAGATTGATAAGAAGTATTGCCTCTCATCAACATCCTGAACATTGCCAAAAACATACTTAAAGATGGCCACTTCATCTTCATATAGTTGTTATCGAACTTTGTCAATCGGATGATATATGGCGAGTAGTATGCTAAAGGCAACTTTTCAGGTCTTCGCTTCCTCACTACAAGTGATGACCTACTTCCTTCGACGTTTCCAGAGTTGTGGCAGCACCCATATGCTTCTCATTATCCTTTTTATCCAAAATCTCTTTATTTGCTTTAGGTTCAGGCCTTATCTTTACTGTCAGTTTAGGCTTGCTGCCATCAGTTGCTTTTTGCTCACCATCAGTCCAGAGACTTTACTTTCTTCTACTCAACTACATGTTTGGCAACCAAGGCACTTATCATTTTTTGCCACTACTGCTCTGCACACTAACCTTAACCTTGTTAGATAACTTTCTTTTCTCCCCACCAGTTTATTTGAGGCCCTCTCCTTTGGATGCTAGATTCTGCTGCTGCTACCCTAATTGGTTTGCAGCGGTAGATTTAACTGTTTGCTTAGCACCTTCAATATGTATAGTAGGCTCTGTCTATTTGGCATATTCATCTTTGGGTGGTGGAGTGCTCTTAGTTTTTCCACTCTGGGTTGGCTTACCTTGAGCCTTCAAAGATATTGCTTATTTATTCTGTTATGGTTGGTCTTTGGCATTGCGAGGAGATTGTGCTTTTGAGCTAGTGATTTGCTACATAGTAGGCTTTTCAATCCTTATTGTGGGGTTCCTAACATCACTTTTTTTAGAAGAAAGCTTATCCCCTGCTTTGGACTTATTGTTAGTTGACTTCTTGATACTCAGGTCACAGTTTACCTAAGAAGTGTTCCTCAAAGGGAATAACAATGGACCACCATCATCATCATTCTCATTAGCATCATGCTTTTCCCCGACAGTTTTTGGATCAGGCACATATGTGCTCTAAGAGACTGGACTTTGGCTGTCCGGTTAACTTAGTCCTAGCCCTAGATTGAATGAAGGGATGCTATCATCCTTGTCTATATTAAAATAATTCCTCTAACCATGATTGTAATAGATGCTCTAAATTCTAATTTTACTAAACCATTGGGAAATAAATGATGGATTTGTGAGGTTCACATTCAGTTGACCTTTTTAGTAAAGTTAACGCTTTAGCAAACAAATGTAATAGATTTTTGTGCATGAACAAAGTGTCTAATGCTACTTATATGCAAGATATGTGTTCAATTTGTGCTGGTCTTATGCATGCTTAGGTTGATTGTCCTTATGTTTGTAAGTTTGACTATGTCACTAAACAAGTAAATATTGCCTAATGATTTCCTTCATCCAATAATCCTTATTTTAATACTTATAACCATGGTTAGAGGAACTTATAACAAGTCTTAGAAATATTGCCCTAGGCTGAATGAAGATGTGGTTGCCAGAATTTCAACTTCAGTGTCTATTTCACGGAGTGCAAGTATGGAGCTAAATGAAGGACCATCATTGTGCTTGTCTGCTTGCTACTTCAGTTGAATATTTGTGAGCTCCATATGAGCACTGTGAAGGTCAGCAGCAGCCTCCACTATGAAAAAAGTAACTTTTATCGACAGACGTCTAGTGATAAAAAATTATTTCTATTGGTAAAAATAAGTATTTGCAATAAACCAGACTTTTTGTTACTATTAAAATTTTGAGTTCGGGAGGGACAGAGGGGTCCCAATATTTTCAACAGATAGAAATTCATCTATTGATATTAGCACTATATTATTAATAATGCAATTTTCTGTTGGTATTGTGATTACATTATTAACATTATAATCTTTAAAACCTTTATGTTGGTATTACTCAAGTACACCACTCAAGTACACCAAAGGGAAAAATTAAGTAACTAATAGAAAGAAAAATTTGCAGACTGTGTACCTAGTGCCCCCTTACAAATGCTAAATTAAAAAAAATTAAACACTCAAGTATTCGAAAGTAAAGAATACAGGCAAAACAATTCTTTTTCTTCTCCTATCATCAGTCGCTTCTCTCATTTCTTAATTCACTAGACCCAAAGATTTCCCTCAATCTCTTGAGTGCAAATGTTGTTGCTATTTTTTTACACTCCTAATTTCATAGCTCTACACTTCTACACCTCTGTTGCGGAATTATCTCAAGTTGTTTAATTGAATTTTCATTTGTTATTCAATCCAATTTGCTAACTAATCTTATTGCTGAATCTATTATAACCCTTTGATTTTCAGACTCTTTTTTCTTTATGGCCCATTTTGGCACCATTGGCAGGAAAACTAGGGTTTGGCGTCAAAAATAGAGGTTGAATGGCAGAGGAGGAAGAACAATGAAAGCTAGGGTTGAAATCTATTCGCCTCCTCATTATTTTCTGAAGGTAGTATCTTTGCTATTCCCTTGCTTTTTCTAGTTTATTTGTTTAGGGATTTAGTGGATATGATTCTTTGTATTCCCTTTATATGGGCTAAGACTACTTTTTACTTATTTCTCCTTCTTCTTTTTCTGTTCTTGATTTTTTTTTTCGCTATTACATTTCTGATTGTGGATTGAATGGGAGGTAATTTGGTTTTGTGTTTTATATTTTTCGAGAAATGAAAATTCTAGATTTGGGTTTGACAATCTGATCAAAATTTCAATTCTTTTTTCATTTTGAAGTTGTAGTAGTAGACATATAGATCCAAGAGATCGTTGAATTGCCTGTAAAGGTCAGTATCTTTTTCTCTCTATTTTTGCATACAAATACAGGAAGTATGTATATATATGGCTTAATCCCAGTGTTGCTTGATCATGGTTAGAGTTGTTAGTTACACCCCTATATTTGATTGATCTGTTGTGGGGCTCATCAAGTGTTACTTTAGTTTTGGGGTCATTTTGGATGTTATAGTTATGTTACTCTAAAAAATTCTCTACAATTATCTACTTTTGCTAAAATGAAGGATAACAGTAGGGACATAGAAATGTGATTTTATAATTGGGTTCTTAATTTTCTTGTCAATTGGTATGGCGTTTAGAAAATCTAGCAAAATGGACATGGATTCATAGCCATCCTACTTTGATTTGTCCTATTTTCATTATTGATCAAGGACAGTATATGTACTGCACTTCCATTTGTCGCTAATCTCTTCAATCAGACTCCAGTATTGGATTTAATATTATTGGTTTGGTACCTTTCCTTCTTTGTATTCATTACCCTAAATCTTGATCTTAAATTGGTGTACGTTTGTATGGTTTAAAATGAAGAGCAAGTCTACATTTATGTCAGTGTTTGATTATACTATTCATGGTTGAGTATCTCTATGCTAGGACATGGTTATAGAAAGTAGGTATATGTAAAACTTAGTTTCTTCTAATCAGTCATTGTTGTAGGGTTATTTTCTCTTAAGACAAGGATGTTTTAAAACATTCGAAGACAAAGCATGGGTAATTCTTTTCTCTTTCCCCTTTTCTGTGTGCACCCCTCCCATCCACTTCAGGAGTTTGCCTTTTAGAATAAGACTAGAGGTGGGATGTGAGCTGGTTCAACCCGGGCCCACTTGCACCTGGGTCGGTTTTGAACCGGCCCAGGCTCATGGTGAACGGGGTACGGGTCAACCTGACCCATACCCGTGTGGGACATGGGTTGGGGTGGGTGGAGGGGGAAACAAGTTTATGTAACCGCTCGGCCCAACCCAAATAACCGCCTCGTACCCGGCCCGTAACCGGCCCGCGAACCGAGCCTTACCCGGCCCACAAACTCCATGCATTTTTTTAAATACATTCTTTTGTATTATTTATTTTGTTAATTCGTTATTAATTATGACAAATTGATAAGTGCCAATTTATTTTGTGTATTAATCATAAAATACAAATGTAATTTAATCATAATATCGTATTTAATTTTACATGTACCTATTAATGTCATTTAGAAGTTTCATGTTCATTTTTGTGCATTTTATAAGTTTCATGTTCATTTTTGTGTATACGTTTGTATATTTTGAAGAAAAAAATATAATTTGTGATTCTTAGATTTCGATATTTCCAATATTAATTATAATTTTATATATTTGTAATTCATGTAGACATTGAAAAAATTATCTAACTTGGCTAAATATGTGAATATGCTAAGATTACAAGAAGAGATGCGACATTTTGAGCAATTAGCAGGCTATGAATCGGTTCAAAGACAACATGATGTTGAAGTTGATGGAGATGCTACCCAACCGAATACTGAGCATGAAGCTAAGCCGCAACAACCCAATTCGCAATCCATCGGCCATACAACTGGTCCCCAACCTACAAGACCCCCTCTTCATCCAAATAGAGATGAGACCGGTAGTAATAATTATACTTAAATATCTTCTACTATAGATATAAGTTATTATTTGCTTTAGTACTCATTTTTAATAAAATTAAATGCTAATTTTAAATCATGTCGCTAGTTAGTACTCATTTTTAATAAAGTTAACTGCTAATTTTAAATCATGTCATTAGTAAGTACTCATTTTTAATAAAATTCAAATCATGCCGTAACTTAGTAGTCATTTTTCGAACTACATGTTTGTGCTCAAAATTTAAAATTCAAATCGAATCATCTGTTTGTTATTATTTTTGAGAGTTCGTTGTACTATTTTTCCCCCTATATAAGTTGTTTCCCTTGCGCGATTTCCTTATTTTGCCCTTATCGTGTTTGTGTCAACATTTTAATGTTACTCCTTAAGAATCCATCACATCAAAATCCTCGCTTTTATTGTTTGCATGTCCCTTCATATCTCTCTCGTGTTATCACAGACATAGTTTCTCCCATTTACCTTTTTTTATTTTACCTAAAACGGGTCAACCCGCCCACTCCGTACTGAACCCGCGAACCGCCCCGCTTAGCCCCGCCGTGCGGTCCGCCCCGACTCGTTACTTTCACGGTGCGATGCGGTTCACGGTAATGGGAACCGTCGGCCGGCGGTTCAATGGGGCGGGTTGACCTGGCCCGCCTCGTATCCCACCTCTACATGAGACTACCTCCATCATCAAAGGTGCTGAAGCATTTTGGGTAGAAATGTAGTGTATTGACTCTTGTAATCCTAAATAACAGCTTCAATAGTAATTCTTAGAACGTTATATGTAGAGTTGCTATTGTCTAGTCTTTGTCTAACATACTGATTGTTTCATATCCATTGTGCACTTGTCCTATCTCCCTTATTGCTTGTTGTTGCCTAAATTCTAAAGTGCATATATATGACAACCCATGCACTATGAAACTACCTATAGGGTTTTACTAACCTTCTATGTGTGCGGTTATGTCATCTAATTAAATGTCCAGATAATCATTTGCAAATTTAATTACCATATGTAGTATCTTGTCATATAACCATATAACCATAGTGGCCAAATAATATATATCCTCAACAAGATTTTCTAACTTCTACTAGACGAATGAAAACACAAATACTTAAAAGAATGAGACAAGTGCCTACTGTGAACAAGATCAGGGCCATTACCAGCTGCAATCAAATCAGGTCCTAAGAACAGAACGTTGTAAGTAGTGCCTGAGAAACCTATTTGATGTGGAATTACTTGTGATTAATGACATGGAATTTGTGGTATTTATGCTCCCAATTTTTATTAAAGCCAAGCAAGCATGTAATCCTTACAAATAACCCATCAAAGAAAAACCAATTAACCAAAAACCTGGAAAAAGATTTCAATGTTTTAAGTGATTAAATGGGTTTTAAACCCATATTAAAGGGAACCCAAAAACACCGGCTTGACAAGTTTGTTTTGGGGATGTCTATTGATTGTTAGACAGAGGACCCGCTGATATAAGATTAGACAGATAGCCTTTTTGTTTTCCTAAATAGTTATCACTATTGTCATTTGACCATAGATTTGTAATGCTTCTTTTCAAGTGTCTAATTCCTTATACTCTAATTTCTTGCTTAAATTTTGAACATTTATTAATTTCATAGGGGACATCGGACAATTTTCTTGCTTCACATGAGAAGGACAATGATGCCAATGATGTTGCCTCGAGATTACAAATGCAAATAATCAAGAATATAAAGAGCGGAATGTTGAGGTAAATAAAGATAGCGAAGAACATTATGAATGAATTATAGGTTGAATCCCTATAGTTTGGTTAACTTTGTTGTCCATAACTTAGCAAATATTTGACCAAGAACTATATACAAGGTTTTGCAGTGGCGTTTTGAACATTAAGCTAAACTTCTTTAGATGTTATATATCTTTCCAATTACATCCTATGAATTTAGCATTTTGTTAATTGCTTGGTTAATTTTGCTTGTTTTATCGTAGAAGGTGTATCATATTCTCAAATTATTTTAGTCACAGGTTTAATTTTTTGTTTATATATTTCTTGTAATAAAGAAAATTAAATTAGGTACATACAGCTTGATTATTACCAACACATATGCATATTAGTGAAGAGGTAGGAATCACAATGCTAACATATTGTTTTCTTGGACAAAACTACTAGGCAAGGCGGGACAATTATTAACAGAAAAAATTTTGTTGGAGGTGTTTGTTGCACGAGAAAAAGAACACAACCAACAGTTGTTTTTTGGTTGGTAAAACAAGATATTAGTAGCAGAACAATATATGTTGGTAGAACTATAAGAACACCTACAGTGCCATATCTGTTGGTATTATTGATCAATTACAATAGATGACTAAATCTATTGGTAAAACTTTTACCATCATGTTGTTTGCCAACAGTTTAGTGATAGATATTTATCTATTGGTATTCAGCTTTAATAATAGAAAAACCACTTATACCAACACATAAGCCCTGTTGGTAAAAGCTACTTTTTTTGTAGTGCTCCTTCATAACAACAATGTTGAAATCTTGAACTTTGCCAATTATAAGCAGTTCTTTCACACTTCCCCCTCTTAGAGATTCTTGATCTACAACATGGCATTGCAGAATGAGACAAACATTGCCCTCACTTCGTCTAGTATCATGCGAAGATCTTCATTCTCACTGTACTTATTGGACATAAAATCTAGGATGGTGATAAAATTTATGTAATCCAATGCCAATTGCTTCATAGCAGAAACTATTTTATCAAATTTTTCTATAAATTTGAAAAAATAAATACATATGTTAGTTGATCAGTAATAACATGCATGTTGATAACTCGCTAAACAATCATCAAATTGTAGACTAATGAATAGAAAACTGATCCCTACAAGCATGAGGTTTCATCACTAATAGCATCAGTACTTATTACTAGTCAAAAAAGAACTGAAATAGAAGCAATGATGACAAAACATTGAACACTAAGTAATATGATCACCATTGTTATGCCAATTGATTGCAGATAACATCTTTAATGATCACCACCCAAAGAATAATCGGAATAGAAGCAATATTCAAACATTAAGTAATCTGATAAGTAATCTTATGCCACTGATCACAAATATCTTCTATAATGATCACTATACACAACAGTAATGATTGTGAACCAAAAAATAAATAAGTAAAAATTGATTTAATCGATCACTAATATTAATGATAATGATCACTAAAAATATGACACTGATCACTCAATACATATGCCATAAAAATGATGGAAATTGAAGTTAGAGTTAGGTGATTAGAAATCTGCATCTCCATTAAATGACTGACCACACAAGTATTGATCACCAATAACATTTCTATTGATCACCATATACTGACATTTGCACACAAGGACTAAGCTCTAAGGAATGGACACAAATGTGGGTATTTTATTACGTCAAACTTTGTCTTTTTTGTATCTTCGACGCCTTTAGTTTGAGCCCCTAGTGGTTATGGAAAATCCAATATTGCAATCGTCTCTTTACCAATCACCTTCTCCACCATGACTTTCTATATTTTTTTGAAAAATAATAATGTTGCCACATTGAACTTTAGGCATTGTACGGAAAGAAGAAAACATTCATCTACTTTAAGGATTCATCACCATGCCTTTCTATATTTGTGATCAATAGAAGTAATATTGGTGATCAAACAATTGTGTTATTAGTGATCAGTACAAATAAGATTAGTAATGACGTCACTCAATATTTAATTACGATAGAAATTCATGTTTGAGTCATTAGCGATCAGTGCAAGTAAGATAAGTGCATTTTGTTTACTACCTCAATTTCAGAGGTCTTGATGTCTTCAGCAGGGTGTTAGTCAGTCATTATTGGGTGTGGTACATCTAGGCAATGTTCAACGACACCTCTCCTAAAATCGTGGCTGCAGTCCTCATCTTCCACCCTTTTCTTGATACCCTCATTAGTCCATGTAGGCATCATATGGAATTCTCTCTTTAATGTTCTCTTAATGAAAACAACTCTATTAAATTATACCATCTGCAAGTACAGTAAGATAAAAAAATATTAATTAGTAGAAGCAATTAGGTTACTTACACACGTATCAACAGTTAGCCACTAATGCATAACTTATTGATCATCAATGCACAACTTACTGATTGCTAGCAAGTTAACTCTTGATAACTAAGACATTTTGACATTCATTTGTTAATGATCAGTGTTTTTTTCTATGAACTGTGTGTTTGCTTATATTGATCACCAATTTTTCTAAAGGCATAGGTTATTAAATACGATAACTCACCATCAAGAAGAAGAGGGGACCATCGAAATACATGTGTTTTACGGCCTTAGTCTCTTTGTATGTCTAACACTGCTAATCAGCTTGTCCAACACAAACTAGCATTAGTCTAGTGATACGATCTGATTCACATCCTTCATAAATTTGAGCACAGACTTGCTATAATAGCAGTTCTTTGATCTGTTGAAAAAGTAATTCACCAAATAGATGAAGTTCCCTTTGAAGCTCTCTCCCTCGCCTTTTTTAGCCAGTATGAACTCTGGCAATTGAGTCAGCTTTGGGGTATTCTGATCAATCTTCCATTCAGCTTTGGGGTATTCTGATCAATCTTCCATTCATTGAGCCACGCGGCATTCACCTCATCATACTCTTTATCCATTGAAGACTTGGTGATTTCTACAATTTGCATTCCCATGAAAGGTACACTTAGGTTTACATACACATCAAATGCTATGACTAGAAACTTCTGCCCATCCAGAAGCCTAAAGCAGACAGCATACGGATCAAAGCTCTCTATGAGCCATTTGGAGAAGTTCCCTCATATTTGCTTCATATCAACCTTCAAGAAGGAAGCAAATCGCATTGACCTAACTGCCTTAGTGTGGGCTTCATTGAGTTGTGCCACTAATGATGAGAATGAAAGCATAGTCATTCTCTTAATGAACACTTTTTGGCATGTCTTTTTTTGACTTGCAACCTCCTTCTCAAATTTTAAAGGCTGCTCTTCCTGACCATCTAAAGGGCATATGTTGAGCTGGTTATTTTTACTACCACCAAAGTAGTACTAGCATTAGATTACTCATGTTTTTCCCGAATCCCCAAGCCGCCTTCAGATTTTAATGAAGGCTTGCTCCCTCTTTTCAGCAGCTTTTACGTTTTGATGAATGGTGACCTCTTCTTTATCCTCTGTGTGGTCTTCATCATGATCGAACTCTTCTATTCTGAATCACTACTGTCAGAAAGTTCCTCATCAAATACATAGACTTTCTGTATTATAGCCCTTGAGGGCCTATCAGTGAGTGCCTTATTCTTTGCCTTATGTCATGGGTTGACTGTCACGGGTTATAATTCACTCAAACTTAAACCCGTGCGGCCTAGCAAACTTTGCTTAGGACTCTTGCTTTGTTTGCTAGTAATCCTTAAGGAAGCTTGATTTAGACTTTGAGAAGCTAAGTAAGCTCACTTACACTTTAAGGGAACTTAGAGAGAAAGTAGAGAGTTTGGGAGAATGCTCTTGTATTGCACTTGAATGCTTGGTTACAAATGAGCCCCCTTGGGGGTATTTATACACTTCCACCTCCTCAATGGACGGTGAAGATTAATTCGATCCAACAGCTAGCATTGTGTATCCAGAATTCTCTACACAAATATCTTGCATTCTATACAAGTGTAGAATGGTCTAGAACTATGTTGGACATCCTAGAATAATCTCTAGGGAGATCTAGAGGATTCCAGGGCATTCTGAAGTGTTCTGAAAGCGGACCGTGACATCCTCCCCCACCTATTCTGGTGAGGTCTTCGTTGCCTTCTTGTCCTCAAACTGTTGGATCTGTTCCTTGAATTGCCACAAGTGTTAAACGAGCTCCCAACTAGCCTCGTTTCGGGTAGACCTTTCTACTTGACAAGGATTTCATGTGTTGGTGGTTGGTTGGAATGACGCACCACTCGAAGACTTCTTCCACTTCCTTGTCATATTGCACTTTCATGCCCAACGATGCTCGACGAGAGATGCCCCGACTCGGATCCATGTTGTCTCCATGATAAGGTTTGAGTAGACTTACATGGAAGACTGGGTGGTGCTTGATTTTGGGAGGCAATTCTACCTTATAAGCTTGTGATCCAACCTTCTTAATGATGGGAAAGGGACCTTTGTATTGACGAATGAGGCCCCGATGTCGACCGGCTTACCTTGCATGGTTATAGATTTTAACAAGCACGAGGTCCCCTACTTGGAACTCTCTCAGGCACCTTTTCTTGCCGGCCAACTTCTTCATTTTCTTGGAGGCCTTCTCCAAGTAAACTCATGCCACCCCTACTTGGTTGTTCCAATCCTTGGCAAACTTGTAGGCGGTGGACTTGGCCCCTTGTAACCCGTGGCAAGAGAACTCAGGGTCAACGGTTGTTGCCCCGCGACAATCTCAAACGGACTCCGGCCCGTGGACTCGCTCTTTTGTAAGTTAAAGGAGAATTGGGCAATATCCAGCAACTTCGCCCAATCTCTTTGGTTGGCATTCATAAAGTGCCTCAGATAAAGCTCCAAGAGAGCATTGACCCTCTCGATTTGTCCATCACTCTTGGAAGGGAAACTGGTGGAGAAGTTAAGCTTGGAACCCATGAGCTTGAACAACTCCGTCCAAAAACGCCCGGTGAAATGAGTGTTCCGGTCGCTTACAATAGACCGAGGCAAGCCCCAATATTTTACCACATATTTGAAGAACAAATGGGCGGCTTGCTCGGCAGAACATTCCTTAGGTGCGGAAACAAAGGTGGCATACTTAGAGTATCGATCCACCACAATAAGCACCCAGTTGCATCCATCACTCGTGGGTAAGCCCACGATGAAGTTCATAGAAATACTCTCCCATGGCCTTTCGAGAATGGGGAGAGGCTCTAGAAGTCCTACGGGTACTCCTTGCTCTATCTTGTCTTGTTGACACATAAGATAAGTTTTCACATAGGCCTCGACATCATCCTTCAAGTGAGGCCAATAGTAGGATTCCCCTACAAGGGCAAGTGTGCAGTGTATGCCTGGATGAACCACCCACTTGCTATCATGACACTCCTTCATGACTTCCCTCTGGAGGTTGGCATACGAAGGAATATAGATGTGCTTGCCTTTGGTAAGGACCAAGCCATTTTCCACCCAAAATCTTCGGGTCTTGCCCTCCTTGACAAGCCAGATGATAGTCTGGGCAAGAGAATCATGTTGGAGTCCCTCCTTGATTCAGTCCCGCAAGTTGCTTTGAGGCCGACTAATGTCGGCAAGTTCACCCTTGCGACTCAAAGCATCGGCTACTAGGTTGGCCCGTCTCGGCTTATACCCTATGATGTAATTGAACTCCGGTAGGAAGGCCAGCCATCGAGCTTGCTTAGGAGTAAAGTTCTTTTGAGTTTGAAAGTACCTTGTGGCGATATTATCGGTCTTGATTGTGAACTTACTCCTGAGTAGGTAATGCCTCCATGTACAGAGACAATGTATAACCGTGGTCATCTCCTTCTCTTGGACCATGTACCACCTCTCGATGTCATTAAGCTTTCAGCTCTCAAAGGCAACAGGATGACCATTTTGCATCAAGACACTGCCAATGGCGAAGTCGGAAGCATCCGTGTGTAATTCAAAAGGCTTGTTGAGGTCGGGGAGAGAGAGGACGGGCTCCTCAGTGATGGCCTTCTTCATGGCATCAAAGGCATGTTGGCATTCTTGGCTCCATGTCCATCCTCTTCCTTTCTTCAACAAGTCGGTCAGAGGGACGGCTATCGCGGAATAGCCCTTGATGAATCGTCGATAATAGTTCACCAAGCCAAGGAAAGACCTTAGCTCGGTGACTTTCATTGGTGGCTCCCATTCAAGGATGGCCTTGACCTTTGCCGGGCCCATGTGTAGCTGGCCTCTACCAATGATGTGGCCCAGGAAAGGCACCTCTTCTTGTGCGAAGGAGCACTTTTCTTTCTTCACATAAAGTGGGTTGTCCTTCAAAGTTCGGAACACTTCCCGTAAGTGTCCCACATGCTCATCCAAGGATTTGCTATAGATGGCAGTGTCATTAAGGTAAACAACCACGAAGCGATCAAGGAAAGGAGCAAGTACCTTGATCATGAGGGTGCAGAATGTAGCCGGTGTATTTGTGAGGCCAAAGGGCATGACAAGGAACTCATACGAACCATAACGTGTCACACATGCTGTCTTCGGCTCATCCCCTTCGGCTATGCGAACTTGATAGTACCCACTCCTTAAATCGAGCTTCATAAAGTATCTTGCATCTCCAAGTTGATCAAATAAATCATCGATGTGAGGGAAGGGGTACTTGCTCTTGATAGTGATCTTGTTGAGAGCCCGATAGTCGATGCATAGACGAAGAGAACCATCATGTTTCTTTTGGAATAATACCAGCGCATCATAAGGAGATTTGAAGGGATGAATGTAAACGATATTGAGTAGCTCTTTCAGTTGTCTCCTTACCTCTTTGTGCTCTGGAGGTGCCATTTGGTAAGGAGGAATTGCGGAGGGCTTAGCCCCCATTTCCAACTCGATAGCATGGTCGACTTCCCTTATTGGAGGGAGTCTCTTGGGTAACTCAACGGGCATGACGTCCTTGAAGTCACCAAGCACCTCTTGGATGGCCTTGAGTGCTTGAACTTCTTTGGATTCCTCCTCCATCTTGAGAGTAGCAAGGAAAGTTGGTTCCTTCTTCTTGAGTCCCTTAGAAAACTGAAAGGCAGAGAGCATGTTGCCTTCATCGATGCCTCTCTTCACAGGGACATTATAAGGTTGCCCCGTCTCCATGATACACAAAGTGTTGGTGCAAGGTACCAAGTGGGCCTTCACTGCATCAAGGAAATCGATGCCGAAATAGAATTTCTTGTCATCTAAGGGAGCAACGGCGATATCGACCTTACCTATCCAATGGCCGATTTGAATGAGGGTGCCCCGAGCAACTCCATGGATGGGGAGGCTCCTAGCGTTGACTCCCTTTACATATCCCTCTCCTTGATGTAGGAGAGGCCAACCTCATCGGTAAGCTCTTTGCGTATATAGACCGTGTCAGCTTCCGTATCTAACAATGCTTAGAAAAACTTATCGTTGATAAGGGTCTCCACGTACATGCGCCCACAAGGTTGTTTCTCCACTTTCGCATGGATTGCATTGAGTAGCTTAAGGGAAGCAATCTTCTTCTCCTCTTGCTCCTATTCCTTCTGGACAATGACAGCAAGCTTGCCCTTCTTGGGGCATTCAAAGATCTGGTGTGGTCGGTTGTACAGGAAACATGAATACTTCCTGGGCGCGTCGGTCTTCTTGCCTTTCCATTTATCCGTAGAGGGCTTGTCCCTCTTGGGAGACTTATCTCGATCTCCCCCACCTTTGCCACTCCCACTATTCTTCTTGCCTTGTCCTTTTAACGAGTCTTTCTTGTACTCCTCAAGTGACTCGGCGGTGGCACTGCGGAGGCGAGGTCTTGCACCTACGCCTTTCCAACTCAGTCTTAGCCCAACCACTTAGGTCATCTAGGAAGGCGAATAAGGCATCTTCCTCTCCTATGTTTGGGATCTCCAACAGAAGCTCCTGGAATTCCCTCACATACTCACGAAGGTGGCCCTCCTTGTGTTGAAGACGCCTCAACTTGGCCCCAGCTTCCTTCACTGGATCCTTGGGATAGAATTGCTCTTTCAGCTCTCTCTTGAGTACATCCCAAGTGGTGATGGGGGTGGACCCTCTGTTGACATCATCGCACCTCTGACGCCACCAAACAAGAGTAATATCTTTAAGAGAGAAGGAAGCATGGTTTACCTTTTGCCCTTCATCGGTGATGCCTACTGCTCCAAAGTAGGCCTCAAACTTCTAAAAGAAGTTGTCTATCTCCCTTGCATTCATGGCCCCATTGTAGGTTGGTGTTTGGAGCGCATTCACCTTTGGGGTAGTGGACACTTGACCCAATCCACCATTTCTTGCATTGGCCACCACGGCCATGCATACTTTGAGTTGGGTTTCCAAGGCCTCAACCCTTGCCTTGTACACCTCAATCTCGGACTTACAAGCCACCACCTTAGCTTTGCAAGCTTGGAGTTCTCCGTCTCGAAAAGCTTAGACCTCCTCATCGACATTGCTTGCTAAGGATTTCACCGCCTCTTGCATCTCCGCACGAAACTCCTCTAAGTCCCCTGTGGACTTGAGCTCTTCGATGCGCTTCTCCATGTCATCCACCCTACCCGTGAGGTTCGACATGGAGTGGTTAATCTCTACAAGTTTGTCATCTACAAGGACCGACAAGTCCTTGTTCTTGTCTTTGCCCTTCTTCCCTCCTTGTTGAGGGTCGCCAACATCAGTGACACTTGAAGCCATGGATATCCCGAACGAAGCTCTCATACCAACTATCATAGGTTGATAATTCACTCAAACTTAAACCCATGCAGCCTAGCAAACTTTGCTTGGGACTCTTGCTTTGTTTGCTAGTAAGCCCTAAGGAAGCTTGGCTTAGATTTTGAGAAGCTAAGTAAGCCCACTCACACTCTAAGGGAACTTAGAGAGAAAGTAGAGAGTTTGGGAGAATGCTCTTGTATTGCACTTGAATGCTTGGTTACAAATGAGCCCCCTTGGGGGTATTTATACACTTCCACCTCCTCAAAGGATGGTGGAGATTGATTCGATCCAATGGCTAGCATTCCATATCCAAAATTCTCTACACAAATATCTTATATTCTATACAAGTGTAGAATGGTCGAGAACTATGTTGGACATCCTAGAATAATCTCTAGGGAGATTTAGAGGATTCCGGGGCATTCTGGAGTGTTCCAGAAGCGGAACGTGACACGTAGTTGGAGCATTTTTAGCAGCATTCTTATCAGTGCTTTTGTTCTTCTCATCCCCTTTCTGTCCACTGTTCTATGCAGATTTGTCACCCTTTCCTAAATGCTAAGAAGATTTTTCCCTCTTTGCCTTCTTGCTTAGAGGCTTATCTGTGTTGTTTTTACTAGATTTCCTCTTTAAAGGACCTTTCTCTATGGTTTGTTGGGAAGTCCTTCTTTTTCCTTTGCCTTCTCATTTTCCTTCTCATGTGCATACTCTAGGGCGGGGACCTCTTCACTGCTTTTATTCTCTATCTTGCCCTCCTTATTAGTCTTCTTCTTTTTCTGCCTGAGAGTTGGTTCCTAAGAAAGATTTTCTTTTTGTGGGAGCTTCTATGGTGACTTGTCACCCTTATCATTACTCTTCGTCTCCGTTTTCTCATCAGCTTTGTTCCCTTCATGTGTTTCAGTGGGTTTGTCTTCGATGCTCTGTTGCTGTATAGCTTTTTCCAGTGATCTTTCAGATACCGGTACATCCATTGCACTAGCTTCGACATCTATGTCACTCTTGCCTTTCTTTTGTGGTTGTTCCTTAGCCAGGCACTTATCTTTGTAGCCCTTGTTATCATCTACATTGTCTTCTTTATTAGAATGACTTGGAGCATCGTCGTCAATTCCCATTTTGCGTGCAAATACATTGTATCGGCGCTTTTTTCATTGCCTAGAATTGTTGCTACTTTTTTTTCATCAGAAGCTCTTCTTTCATCATTAGCTTTTTTAATTTCTTTTTCATTCGATGCTACATTAGGGCTGCAGAATGCAACACGCAAGTTAGTATGCAATTTTGGATATTGTGTGTAATTCGAATCTATGGATAAGAAGTACCTTTTGATTTCTTTGGTGAACAGACTTCCACTGTTAACGTCTTTAATGATGTTTTTGGTCAATTCAGAAACTTAATGCTCGATAGGATCATTTTGGCCCCTGTAGTAAAACCACAAGTTTATGTACAAAAGCATACGGAAAAAAAAGTAGCATACTTTAATGAACCCAGAAAATATAATGCATCACTAATCATAGTTCAAATGATAACCAATCACAACTGCACTGATCGCAAATACTCATCACATAAAACACCAATCATATATGTATTTTGCATGTGTATTTGACTTTATAATTGGAAAAGAGCTGACCACCAATCATAACTCTACTGATCACCAATCACAACACTAGTGATCACCAATCATACCTTTATTGATCACTAAATTAATTCATATTGATTACGAATTAACCGAACATATATGTTTTCTCTGTTCACAAACAGCTCATCATGCCTCTATTGATCACCAATTAAAATAGTACTGATCACCAATCGTGCCTCTATTTATCAATAAATTAACTCTACTGATCACCAATCACAACACTAGTGATCACCAATCATACTAATATTGATTACTAAATCGAGTTGGAGGCGGCAAATGTGCTGATCACCAATCATAACTCTACTACTCACCAATAATGCCTCTATTGATCGCAAAGAATGCATTGCTAATTTGTTATTTAAATAGGTGATCACTAGTCATATAGATTAGGGATCAAACAAAAGTACTACAATTCATCACAAGGAAAACACGTATGTAAAATGATCACTAATATTTTACCCAATGATCACTAATTGTATAACCAATGAACACAAACTACACATATAATACGAAAAGAATTCACTTAAGGTTTGAAAATACTTTTGTGAAGGAAATATTTAATCATTTAAGAAAATGATTTGGTTAGAACATTCTCCTTGAAATTGCTCAGTAGATAAACACACATATCTAACAGGATCACTACTATCATAACTAACGATCACTAATTACCTTCCTAACAATCACAAACTAGACATGTAATATGAAAACCTGTTCCGGGGGGGGAGGTTTCCACAATATTTGTAGGAAATACTTAAAAGTTTCCCAGAACATGAATTTTTCTTCAAAGAATGTGCCGAAATTTATCAACTAAGAAACACATTTGCAAACCGATCACAAATACCACACCTAACATCACTAAATATGTAACTAATGATCACGAATTATAGATGCAATATAAAAATATTCTCTTAAGGTTTGAAATACATTTTTTGTACCCCTTGGAAGGTGATTGTTCTCCATTTCCCTTTGTTGTTTCTTAAACTTTCTTGTCGCCATGATTTCTCAGTAACAAACCCTAGAGAAAAAGGAAATGTATGTCAACACAAAAGATTAAAAAAAATAACTCCTTCAAAAACACATTATACCACTAAACTTCATCAAATTGTAAAATGTTATCAAAAAAATAAATTAAACCTTCAAAATGAAGGTTTGCAAGTAAAAGATCAAAGCATTGCACAATGCTATAAACGAAACGACACTTTTTTTAGTTCAAAGGTAGAGTACAAGCTGCTAGAAGTGGATTTTAAAACATATTTCCAATAAAAATGTTCAAATTCAAGAAAGATCGTATAGAAATCGAAGATAAATGCATAAAAAAGCAATCTAAATGTACTAAAACTCAACAGACAATGTAATGTCACACAGAAAAGTCAAGAGTCTCACCTTCGAAATGCATAAACGCTGGTGAGAAGTTGAACGATTTGATGAATGCTAGTGAGATTGCAAATTCAAAGTATGAGAGAGAGAGAGAGTTAGAGAGTAAGAGAGGGAGTGAGAATGAAATTGAGAATAGCAGACTAACACAGAGAGTTAGAAAATAAAGAGTCTCTTGCATGGTCTTCAACTTTTAAACAATCATTGTGCGGTTCTTGTTTAGTTTCCCATAATTTATTTTCTTTTTCTTTTCTTTTATGTGTGTGTGTTGTTTAGGCACGTATATTAGTAGAGTTGGTTGGCTCTCATAACTATAGCCATTTAATCTTACCCTGAGATAAGAATATAAATTAAGAGATATGGTTTGTGGTTTTTCTATTTACAATTAAAAGATGAAAATATTTACCATCAAAAAAATGCATGTTTCAATTTTATACAACACAATAAAGTTTGCAATTTTAAGCAAAGAACATTTATTAATTAAAAGTAAAATTATATGGTTTTTAGAAAATAAACATTTCAAAATGTGGAGGATAAACATAAAATTTTTTATTTAAATTGAGGTTTATAAAGACTTAAGAATATAAATCAAAAGAAGGATTTGAGCACCCAAAAAATGATATTACATGTGTTTCATTAAATGATATCATTTCATGATCATCACAGGGCAGTTAAGGTGATCATTAGAATAACGATTAGCGATCACTAGGTTTGTTTATGTTGATCAACAGACTCTCAATTATAGTTGGGGATCAATGAATCAAAAGAATAATTCTAGTTGACAAAAAATGATGATATATGTTTTCATTAAACCATATCACTTGGTGATTAACAGGTGTAGTTATGGCGATCAGTAGAACTATGTTTAGTGGTCACTTAAATGAATATTTACTTATGGTGATCAAACACATGCTCAATTATGTTTTGTGATCAATATTTATTCTTTTACTATTATAGTTTTGAAAAATATTGTTAAGTAATTACAATAGATTAACAAAGTACTGAATTTTATAAAAAAAAAAACAAAATATTTTGGAATCACTCTACTAACTATCTGGGTGATGGAGCAACTCCAGATGTGGGGCCAAATGAAGGACCGCTTGATAAGTGCTTTATATGTACATCTTTTTATGGCTATTTTGCCTTGTTTTTAGGAGAATTTTGTGCTTAATGATATTATTTACTCTCCTATTCTCGATTTATGCTTTGACATAGTTGTTTTATGTGTTTTGCATGATTTTTAGTCTTTTTACCCAGCATTTTCTCTTCAATGGCTGTGTTTTGACCTCCCCCACAGTCATCCATGAGTTGCTACGACTGTAGAGTAAAGAAAGAGCAAAATTTTAGATCCAGCACAGACCACAGTCAGCCCATGGTAGAGCCAACAGACTGTGGTGTGCCTGTAACTATTGCCTCTTCGTTTTCCCTCAGTTGTGTGGCTGAGATCAATCGAAGTCCTCTATAAATAGAGACATTCTGTAGTATTCCAAATCATACTCAACTCATTTCCAAGGCAAAGCAAAGCAAGTAGTTTAGTTTAGATTAGTTTTCTCTCTAATTTTGTTCTTAGTTTAGTTTTGACTGAGTTTTGAGTGTGAGAGAATTTGATTCTGAGGCGGTTCCAAGCCCTTGGTGAAGGCCATCTTAGTCGAGTCCCCTCCGCTCAAGATTTCGCCGATCTTTTTGGTTAGTTTATCTTTAATCATGTCTGAGTAGTTTTCTTAGTCTAGGAATCTAGTAGTTTTTGGAATTATTATTGGATCATGTTTTAATTTATTCAATTGTGCTTATTTTCATGATTGGTTTAATTTCGTTCCATTAAGTGTTTGATATGTTGTGAGATGATTTTTGCCCAAAATTTACTGCACATTTAAAACAATTGAGTGAACATTCGAAAGACGACATTTGGTTGTTGGACTGCTTGATTAGACATAGCATAACTTCGTCTCAAATGAGATATTTATATGTTAGGAGGGCTAGTAAGTAATCGAAAATATTAAACTTGGATTAAGTCAAATTAGTTTGAAAGATAAAGTAGGCAAATTTGATTGATTTCAAAGGAATAGATCAAGTTTCTTAACAAGATTACAATTCCTCCAAATTAACTAATTAGAGAATAGCACATGTTTATTCATTCTGATCCAATTCTCTTCCATAACTGCGAAAATTCCTAGATGTTTTTCTCTTATTAATTTAAATAAGTTTATTTACAGTAGTTAATTAAATACACTTGAAATTGAGTTTTGCTTAGCATATTTTAACAGGACTAGGCTCGATAGATTACTTCAGTCCCAGAGGAACGATATTTTTATCTATACTACGAACGTCCGTGCGCTTGCGGCAGTGTTGATCAAGTTTTTGGCGCCGTTGCCACGGACCAAATTGCTAACTATTGAGTATTGTCCTACGAACGTGGCTAAGCATTTTTATTATTTTGCTTTGTTTTGTTCTTTTTCTTTTTCCTTTTTAATTGCGCTGGTAGTGTTGGTGAAAGTGCTTGCAAGAATTTTTCCTAGTTTATGCGAAGTCTGATTTTGTACGAGCCTGATCCAAAAATTGAGAGGACTTTTCGCTTAAGGAGAAAAAAGCAAAGCATGGCGGGTGAAGAAAGAAGGACTTTTCATGATTTCGTTACTCCCAGAGTCTAAGGGATAGCCTCAAGCATAGCTCGACGTGCTGCGGATACCAATAACTTTGAACTCAAGCCAGCACTTATTTCCATGATACAATAATCTCAATTCGGCGGAACTCTTTTGGAAGACCCGAACCTACACCTCTCTGTGGATACCGACTGGTTGCATAATAACTTGGGACAAGTTAATAAGAGCTTTCCTCGCCAAATTCTTTCCTCCAAGCAAGACAATGAACCTGAGAAATCAAATCACTAACTTTCTACAAAAAAAGGATGAGACGCTCTATGAAGTCTGGGAGTGTTTTAAAGATTTGCTATGTTTAGGCCCCCATCATGGTCTTCAGTGCTGGATGATTATCCAGGCCTTTTATAATGGTGTGACCTAAGGTGTGAGGTCCACTATTGATGCAGTGACAGGAGGAACTCCAATGAGCAAGATCGAGGATAAAGCCTACAACCTTATTGAGGAGATGTGCTTAATAACTTTTAATGGTCATCTGAATGAACCCAACCCGGGCGAGTTGGAGGTGAGCCTAAAGTTGATGGCTTTACTTTACTTTCTACTAAATTAGATGCTATGACTAAAAGACTGGACCAACTGAATGTTAATGCTGTAAACTCTAGTGCCCTATCCCCTTGTAAGATTTGTAGTTCAATTGAGCATATATCTTCGCACTGTCCAGTTGGGAGCCCTTTTTCCCAGGGTCCTAATGAAGTTAATTATGTTCAAAATTTCAACCGAGACCAACCAATGACCCTTACTCTAATACCTATGATCTAAGTTGGAAGAATCACTCAAATCTCTCTTATATGTCGAATTCAAACCCTGTGAATATGCACCTTATGAATGCTAGAGTACCCAATGGTTTTCAAAGACCCCCATTTCCTTCTCAGATGTCTCAAAAGTCAAATTTAGAGTTAATGATGGAAAACATGCTTATGGCACAACAGAAATAAGATGAGTACCTTAAGCAATAGCTACCAAGGTTGATATACTTACAACTTATAATAGGATGTTAGAGACCCAGATTGCCCAAAAAGCTGCCTTTTTATCTACACCCCCAGATAGACTTCCCAGTAAGCCTGAAGCTAACCCTCATGAGCATTGTAACAGTGTCACTATGAGAGAGGATGAAGAGGACTTAACTGACTCTGAGGAAGTACCAAAGGAAGAGGGTAGAGAGATAACGATGGCTGGTAGTAAGGAGAGCAAGTGTGGTGGAAAGACTGCCATATCTGTAGAAAATGAGATCCTCATCATTTTTCCCCATAAGCTTCCTGACGTAGGTAGTTTTTCTATCCCATGCATTATAGGAAAGGTAGAGATTGAAAGAGGGCTACGTGATTTAGGTGCAAGTGTTAGCATAATGCATTACTCTTTGTTTCATAAGCTGTACTTAGGACCGTCACTAGCTGTCCCCTTTTCACTGCAATTGGTTGATGGTTCTATAACACAACCCATAGGCAGGTTGGAAGATCTGCCTATTAATATAGGAGATATTTGGGTATTAGAAGACTTCATTGTAGTTGATATGCCTGAAACTGATGATGCCCAAATTATCCTAGGTAGGCCCATTTTGGCAACAGCTGGTTGCCATATTAATGTGAGAGAGGGTCGTATTTCTTTTAAGGTAGAGGGGTCGTTTACTGTGTTTAGTCATACGAAGGAGGATACAGTTTCTCCTCATTCTTCTATATTGGATGCCTTACCTCTTTTCTCTGAGTATGATATGGAAGATATCTTGTATGCTAAAGATCTTCCTGATTCTGAATGGATTTCATATGAGGACCGTGACCAAGGGTATGTTAGGATGGAGTTTTCTGCTTGTATGCCACCTAACAAAGCTAAGGTTGAGGCCCCTGTCTCTAATGAGTCTTCGCTACGTGAGTATTATAGGTTTGCACGAGTTGCTCACTCTATGCCCCAATTGGAAGGTTTCGATGTCGATTTTGATGTAGGGGTTGAGCAAGTAGATGTTAGCCCATCTGATGGGCCAAGAGAGCAGTTTTTTTAATGCGGATGGTGCGTTGTGGCACCATGTTATGAAAACAAAGGACCTGCAATCAGAATTGCTAAGATGGTACCTTTAACTATAGAAGTTCGATTTTGTGGTTTGTGATAAAGGTGATCCGGACCAAGCCTAGAACAAGGGTTAAGCTCTTGACCTTAAGAGAGCGCTCCTTGGGAGGCAACCCAAGCTTTCTTTCTCTTTCCTTTTCATAGTTTTGATTTTTGAAATTTCATTTTTGCTGTAATAAAGAAAAAAACAAAAAAAAAGAGAGAAAAAAATATATACATATATGAATAAAAATGTTAGCACCACGGTTAGGAAAACCAACAATACGACCGTGGGTGCTAACCCTGAAAAAAAATAGAAAAAAACTGAGTAGCAGTAGACACCACGGACCGTCCATGATCAGCCCCATGGTCCGTGGTTGGCTGCTATGGGCCGCGGTCTAAGTTTTTAACCGCAGTGCTCGTTCCCTTTCCCCTCATTTCTTCTTCAACCTTTGACACTTTCTCTCTCTTTCTCCCTTCTCTCTCTCTAAAACCTCCATAACCAACACCTTCAATCTCCCTCAAATCTTTGCCATTTTTCTTCATTTTCACACCAAATTCCTTCCTTTCACTTAATCTCCCCATTTCATCCACAAATTTCATCTTTTTTCCTCTTCTTCTTCAAAATTCATCTCAGCCTTATTCATCCACCATACCCACCCTTTTTTCTCTCGAATTCTTCACATTTTTAGTTATTTTCTTCAATTTTCTAGGTTTTAGTTCTTACTTTTGGTTTTAGTTTTGTTTTTGGTTAAAGTTTTGTAGCCATGGCACCCAACAAAAGGCAGAGGAGCACCAAGGAGGTTGGTTCATCAAGTCAGGCACCACTCCAACCTTAAAGAACATCCAGAATGTCAATCAATGCGCATGCTAGAGGTAGCATTCTTTACCCTCTTGGTTTGACTCATCCTGATCATATTGCTAGGTATAACTATTTAAATGAACGTGTAGTATTAGCAACTAGATACTATGATGAAGATTTGTTGGCTCGATTGGGAATATTGGATGATATTCATTGGTTGTTTGCTAGAGGTGGTATGAGCCACTTTTTAGAACTTAAAGAGCCCACATATAAGGACCTACCTTAGAATTTTTAAGTACACTCCCTGTCGAGGTCACTAGAAGACCTCAAGGTTAAGCTAGATATATATCATTTTATTTGCAGGAATAGTTGTATGAATTGAACTTAGGTACCTTCAACAGTATCTTTGGTTTTCCCCCAAGCATGGACTTATCGCACCGGCAAGTCCCCTGCGAATTCAACCCGAATGCATTTTGGGGTGAACTTTCGGGGAATGTTAGGTACAGCACCAGTTCATCAAAATGCACGCATATTATGAACCCCTACATTAGAGTAGCTTAGCGTATCCTTGCTTGTTCTTTGTTTACTTGGGACGATAGTCTGAATGTCCCGAGACTTTATGAGTTGTACTTTCTGTCCTATATGCTAGATGGTGTCCAGCTTGATCCTAGTTCATTCTTAGCTAGGTAATTGCATAGTGCCGCTATTAGCACTAAAGGTAGGATAGTCATTGGTGGAATAATTACTACTATCGCTAGATTCTTGGGTGTTGAGCCCAATCCCAAGGACAGAGTTTCTGGGCCTGAGCGGCTTAACCAAGCTGCTTTTGAGATTATGAACTTTTGCAAAGTTGAGGCTGGCCGTTTGTGTTAGATTTACCCTAGGGACCGGCTCTTGCCACTTCCCAATGTAGATCGTACTGCTTTACTTCACCGAGGTAACCTTTACTGGGTGCCTGGGATGACAAGGTTGTTCGACCTGTACCCCACCGACCTGTACCCCTCACTCTAGTCAAGCAGGCCCTAGTTCTTCCTCTCAACTGCCCGCACCTGACTATTCAAATATTCAAGACACCTTTAGGTCTATTCAAGACGAGCAAGTTTCCCTCCGTGCCTTTGTCGCTTTAGAGAGCGTCGCTCTTCGAGACTTTGTCCAAGAGTGCCATGATGAGTTTTATGGGTTGCTTGCCTCCCAGACCCAATATTTTCAAGACTATAGGGCATGTCTAGAGACCTGGGGAGATTGACAAATCTCATATGGACAACCACCCCATCCTCCTTCACCTCTTCCTCTATGATTCTGATTTTTACCTCTCCCTTCCCCTTTATGATGTGCCCACATTGAGGGCAATGTGTGATTCAAGCATGGGGAAGTTAGTTATTACATTTGGCATCTGATGCCTATTTTTTTTGCTTTTGTTTGGTGTGTGTTTGTTTGTTTTTTCGCTTTATACATATTTTTAGTGGTAGTTTTAGTAGTTTTTGTTTTAGTTTTGTTTTAAGTAGTGTATTTAGTTTTCTTCTAGGTTGCATTTTAGTTTCTTTCTTTTGTTAGTTTCTTTTGCATTTTAGTTTGCATTGTTCGTCGGAGCATGCATGCATTTTTTTTTTAAAAAAACACAAAACAAAAAACAAAAAACAAAAATTTAAAAAAATCCTACGATGATGATCTTTATAGATTTGGTAGCTTTCTTTGGTTAGTTTGATCCTTTGATTCCCAACTCGTGCATAAAAGTTTATGAATGAATTTTCGAACTGAATTCCATGTTTTGACCATATGTTGAATGCAAATTGATTTTCTGCATAAGTCTTTACATGAAATTCTGGCATGTGTACTAGTGAGCTAGTTTGACTGTGGTAGATATCCCGTGAGACTTTGAGCCTTTAGAGACTGTTTATCATTCTTAATATCATATTTTCTTTCATGTGTGACTCTTCCTTGACATCATTTCTCTATAAATTGTCTTGATTCTCATTCAATCCACATTTCGCATACGCATTTAGGCAATATGATTGAGGCAATTTTTTCTTTCTTTGATTATTTGAAACCCACGGCCAAATAGCCACTCTTGTTCTGTATTATATCCTTTGTTAGCCCCTTTGAGCCTGTAAATGTTTTTTTTTAAAATTTAAACCTCCTACTTTTAGCCCATGGTCAAATACTTGTCTTACCCTTAAGCCAAGGCTAGAGGAGCATTACATACTTTTGCATCAAGTTTAATAGGGCATGAGCAAGATAGATTGTTATTCTTTTTAGTGAATTTTGGCTGTTTGGTGCGGGGATGCAAACATTTGATAAATCCTTTGTGTTATTATGTAAAGTTTAGAGAAAAGCTTGATTTTAAAGTTCATTATGGAATTCCCTTGGCTATTCCTCTTTGAAAAAGATCAACAACAAAAAAGAAGCAAAAAAAAAAGTGAATTAAAAAAAAGAGAAAAAAAGAAAAATTTCAAAGAAAGTGATTAGCCTTGGTGGGAATGAAAGATATTTGTGATTTTCGACTCTATCTCTTTTCATTTTGGAATTTAATTTGTTAATGAGTTAATATGGTTCGAGGAGGATGTAGTATGATGCATCGAAATTGTTTAAACTCTTAGTTTATGGCTTTTAGCTCCTCATTTCCCAAAAACATTTGTTCCACTCTTACCTTTACCCTAAGCCCCGTTACATCCCTGTGAAAGTCTTCATGATTGTTTAATGTATCTGTATTTTAGCGGTGATGAATTTGAGAATCTTGTCAAACTTATGGTAGATTTGTGTCAAAGGAATGAGAATTGAGAGAACCTTTATATATATACATTGTCAAACACATGAGTGCTGAGTGCCACATAACTATAGTGAGGTTCTACCGATCTTGCTAGTTTTACTCGTTTCATATGCTAGAATGATGGTATTTGACAATTTCCAGGACGATTGGTTTAAGTTTTGCATTATGGTCTATAAAACGTTTTTGAAATTTCATTCCTTATTCTATTTGTTAATAATATTTTTGCATCTTTTTGGGCTACCGTTGGATCATCCTTTTCATTTGAATATTTTCTATGCCTATCCTGAGGAGGCTGTGTATATCTTTAATCCTTGCATTGCTTGAGGACAAGCAACAATTTAAGCATGGGGGAGTTTGATAAGTGCTTTATTTGTACATCTTTTTAGGGTTATTTTGCCTCGTTTTTAGGAGAATTTTATGCTTAATGATGTTATTTACTCTCCTATTTTCAATTTATGCTTAGGTATAGTTGTTTTATGTATTTTGTAGGATTTTAAGTTTTTTTACCCAGTATTTGTCTTTTAATGGCTATGTTTTGACCTCCCCCACGGTCATCCATGATTTGTCATGACCGTAGAGTAAAGAAAGAACAAAATTTCAAATCCAACACAGACTACGGCCTGCCCGTGGTGGAGCCCACGAATCGTGGTGTGCCTGTAACTATTGCCTCTTCATTTTCCCTTAGCTGTGTGGCTGAGATCAATCGAAGTCCTCTCTAAATAGAGATGTTCAGCACCATTCCAAAGCATACTCAACTCATTTCCAAAGCAAATAGTTTAGTTTAGATTAGTTTTCTCTCTAATTTTGTTCTCAGTTTAGTTTTGAGTGAGTTTTGAGTGTGAGAGAGTTTGATTCTGAGGCGGTTCCAAGCCCTTGGTGAAGGCCATCTCAATCGAGTCCCTTCTGCTCAAGATTTCACTGATCTTTTTGGTTAGTTTATCTTTAATCGTGTCTGAGTGGTTTTCTTAGTCTAGGAATTTAGTAGTTTTTGGAATTTTTATTAGATCATGCTTTAATTTATTCAATTGTGCTTATTTTCATGATTGGTTTAATTTCATTCTATTGAGTGTTTGATATGTTATGAGTTGATTTTTGGCTAAAATTTGCTTGCACATTTGAAATAATTGAGTGAACATTCGAAAGACGATATTTGATTATTGAACTGCTTGATTAAACATAGCATAACTTCATCTCAGAAAGAGAGATTATATGTTAGGGGGCTAGTAAGTAATCAAAAATATTAAACTTGGATTAAGTCAAATTAATTTGAAAAAATGAAGTTTGCTTAGTTTGGGCAAATTTGATTGATTTCGAAAGAATAGATCAAGTTTCTTGACAAGATTACAGTTCCTCAGAATTAACCAATTACAGAATAGTGCATGTTTATTCATTCTGATCCAATTCTCTTCCATAACTATGAAATTCCTTGATGTTTTTCTCTTATTGATTTAAACAAGTTTATTTGCAGTAGTTAATCGAATCCACTTGAAATTAAGTTTTGCTTAGCATATTCTGACAAGACTAAGCTCGATAGATTACTTTAGTCCCTGAGAAACAATATCTTTATCTATACTACGAACACCCGTGCGCTTGTGGCAGTGTTAATCACCGCTCTCATCCTTGGTTCGTTGCTGCTTCACTTGAAACTTTGCAGACTCCATTTGAGCACTGTCAAGCTCTATAGTAGCCTCCTTTATAATAGTATCCTAATATTCACGGATTGCAGGTACTCTATCTGCACTGCACTATTTTTGGGATTTTGCATCTGCAGTTGGAACATCACAGAACAAGGCAAACATTGCCCTCACTTCATCCAGTATCTTGCAAAGACCTTCATTTTCCCCATACTTGTTGCATATGAAACCCTTAACAGAGATAAAAGTTTTGCAAGCAAACGCCAATTGCTTAGTAGCAGAAACTATCTTGCTCACATCTTTCCACATATTTGGAAAAAAAAAATTAAAAAACAATATAAATATGTTAGCTGATCACTAATAACTGGACTGTTGACCACGTACTAACCAATCATCGCATTGTGGACTGATAAAGAGAAAATTGATCGCTAATAGCAATGTTGGCAAAAAACTAGACATTAAGTAAACTAATGAACAATCTAATCCCAACTGACCACAAATAGCATTTCTAATGGTCATTGTACACAAAAGTAGTGAGTGTCAATCAAAATCTAAAATGACTAAATACTAATTAATTGTTCACTAATTTTATTTACAATGATCACCAAAAACATGAGTCCTCATCATTTCCTACATATTCCTTGCAACACACATAAATTCAAAATTAAGTTAGATGATCACTAACATGTGTCTCTATTGATCACCAGTATCACATATACTATTTATTTTTAACTTATACATTTTCATCACTAATAAGATGAGTAATGATCACTAATGTTGTTAATAATGATCTCTAATCACGCAACTGGTGATCACATAGGTAACATGCTGTAGTAATGTTGTTCTAACTTATCACGAATGACATCTACATTCATCACCCTTGCACACAAAAATGGAATTCCAAGCAATGGAGGAAAAACTGAGAGATTCAGTTCAACTCGACCCTAATCTTATTTCTAATGATAACTAATTCCACAACAGCTGATCACTAATATTACTTCTATTGATCACTAAAAAAGCATCTACTGATCACTGTGCACAAGACTATATTTCAAACTTTAAGAGTAACACTGAAAACTGATGCCGCTCACATGCTAAGGTGTCACAACACCTTTATTTAGTAGCAAACAAGGGTGTCTCACGCATTTTTGCACACAAAAGATAAGAGTGACTTATTTACTACATAAATTTCAGTCATCTTGTTGTCCTCACCAGCTTGCTGCTCAGCCTCTATTGGCTATGCAGCAAGCTGGTGAGGTTCAACAATACCCCTCCTAAAACCATTCCTCCTGTGCTCATCTTCTATCCTTCTCTTGATGTCTGTATTAGTTCATGTGGACACTGTAGGAAATTGTCTGTTCACTGTCTACTTGATGAAGACCACTCTATCTAACTACAACATCTATAAATACAAGAAGATAAAAAAATTAATTAGTAGAAGCATTTAGGTTACTTACACAGTTACACATGTATGAACAATTGATCACCAATGTACAACTTATTGATCACTAACGCACAACTTACTAATCACTAGCGAACAACTTACCAAATGTTAGTAGGTTAATTATTGATCACTAAGACATTCTGGCATTCATTTTTTAACCATCACTGTGTTTCATTATACTGATCAACAATTCTATTAAGTAGTAGTTTGTTAGAATAGCATAACTCACCATCAAGAAGAAGAGCGGGCTATTAAAATGCACCCCTTTTGCAGCCTTAGCCTCCTTGTAGTGCCTGACACTGCTGATAAGTTTGTCCAATACAAACTAGCTATAACGCCCCAAATTAAACCTGTTTCACTGTTTATATTCTCCTTAATAAATCACTCAATTGTAATATGATGAATCCAATGATAGGGGCGTTACCGCTGTCCAAAAGGACAAGGCTTGAAACATGAGTGCTATAAATAATATAGCTAAGGATAACCTCAAACATATACACTCACATAAAGTGTTAACCAATGAAGGGTTTATAAACTATAGTCAAATAAATCATTATATAGTCTACATCTTCATCCACAGAAGAATTCAATATATAGCTTTAAGGTATGCATATACTGCATTACTTCTGATCCACCTAGATTTTCTTGCCTCACTTATTTTCTTTAGCTGATTTGTTAGCATGAGGGCAATTCTCCAAGCATTTGCCTAAAACAAAACATGAAAACATTTCGAACTGTGAGCCGAAGCTCAGTGTATGCATTCTTGAATTGTTAAATGATCATTGAAACACTGATTGGGCCCGCTTTGCAATTCATTTTAAGTTAAACAGTGAATGAGATGATGTAAAACTGCATTGCTAGTTATTATATGAGAGTGAACCCCTTGATACTGTTACGATCTATAGATAGGTGTACACCTGCCAAGCTGACTGGGGGACCTGACCTGAAGCCGCGCGGGTAACTAAAGGGCAATGCCCTGTAACTGATAACTGACGGGGTCACTAATTAACTGATAAATCACTGTGCAAACTGATTCATTGATGTACTTACCAAAACATAATAACATTGATAAATATACTGTGATTTCTAAGGATACAGGCAATGCACGTACCTTGAGTCTTTAAAAATGTCATCTGACTTGATACAAGTCAGCTGTTTCATAAATGTCATCTGACTTGATAAATATATTTTGACTTGATAACACTTATGCAAAATGGGGAACGATAACTAGGCCTTAACTCTGTTTCATAAATATCATTGTAAGTATGTGTAGTCAGTAAACGATCCTTACTTGCATAATTGAGTAAGTAAAAGTATGTGTAACAGAAATTAAGTAATGAAATGGGATACATAACTTGTGCTGTTCAATATAATAAACTGATTTTAATTCAATATAAGACAAGTTAAACCAAAATGAACTGATTTAAATAAGTTAGAGTTATTGAACTTGAAATACAATAAATTGAAGCAAAATAGGCCTAATGGAAATGATTGAGGTGATAATGAAAAGGTTTTAATTGATATAAATGAAATATGGGTTTCTGATACTTCTGAAATGGATAATGAAAAGTGTGATGCTTCTGAAATGGATAATGAAATGGTTATTGCCTCTGAAATGGATAATAGAAGGTTCAATGCATGAGGGGTGTTGTGAGGTTCGTAAAAGCTCAAATAACCTCAGTAGATCTGATAGATACTAACTTGAGTCATTACTGTGCCCACATCTCAAATTTCATTTTCATGCTCACTTAACTCGATTTTCAAACCCAAGTAAGCTTCTATACATAAACAAACTGGTTGAACTCCCTACAATTTGCAATTTCCTTGTAATAACCGTCATTATATAGACATGTCTGAAAATATTTTCCAATGTCACCATTTCTATATTCACTCATGTTACTATTTGATGGTCTGCATTAGTAAATCCATCTCTTTCACTCCCGACCTCCAATTGAGATATAAAACCCCATTATCAAAAGCTCATAATGTCCACTAAAGCTTTTATTCAGGACACAAAGCATGATTCATATAATAAGGTCTATAAAATTAGGGTAGAACACAGACGTGCACAATTTTAGTTCAATCCGTGCAGTCATAGCAAAACGACCATAACTTTTTCCACAGAAGTCGGATTAAGGCGATTCAAAAGGCATTTGAAAGATAACTCATTGATCTATCCACACACCAAAAAGCATAATTTTTCAGTGACCCAATCAATACCACTGTTTCTGTAAAGTTACTGTTCCAGTTCAGTTCCTAGTTTCAATGTATCCTACACAGTCTTGAGTAAATGGATCATAACTTTGTCTACACAACTCCAAATTGAGTAATTCTAGAGTCTATGGAAAGCTAACGCATCAAAATATCAGTACACCAAAAATCATAATTTTCTCTTGCACTGATTATTACCAGTTTATTCGCAAACTCACCCCTATTTTGGGGTCTGTTTACAGCATAACAGCCCATATTGCAATCTTCTCTTCACATAAACCCCCACTAAAATCACTATTTAACTTATATAAATCAGAATAAACATCTTGATATTCATTACCAATGCCAAAGATCACAACATCTCACTTAAAATAATCAAAATCCAACACTTAAACCTTGCATGATTAAAATAAAACCCTAACTCTAACTTCAACTACAACATGATCCATCACCAAGATGATTCTTAATTACATGATCCATCATCAGAATAACCAAAACAAGAAGTAAAAACCAAAAATTCAAAGAACAAGATTGAAGTCACTTACTTTGAGCTTGAAACAAGTGGAGATGGAGATGATATTTGGTGGTTTTGAGGATGGAAGATGGTGGCCAATGGAGGGAGGTTGTTGGGGATTGAAATCCTTGCCAGAGAGTGGCCGAAAAGTGGCCGGAAAACACCATAATAGGGCTGAGAGGGGGCTACTGCTGTGGGTAGAGAGAAGGAGGAGAGAAAACTAGAGAGAGAAGGGAGAGCTTGATCACTTGGTTGCAAACACTAGGTGTATATTAAAGGGATAATACTTGGCTGAAAATTAAGCACAAAAATAGCTTTTGCTAAGTAGAGATTAGGCCTAATTAAGGGTAATTAGGTAAATAAATAGAGTCAAGTCTTGGTAGGCCAAAATTGGCCTTAAACGGGCTCGGGTTCGAAAAATAGCTCAAACCGAATGCGCTTGAACTTTTTTTTTCCTAAAGCTCGAGATTAAATGTGATGTCATGAAAAATAATTTAATCTTTTAAATCATAGATATTGAGGCCTACTCTCAATTTTTCTGAAATTGTCTAGTAACTGAAACTCGAATTGCAAAGTAGGGCCCAACATGAATTTTTCTAATTGGGATGATTCAATGAGATAAATAAATGTGAAAAATGAATAGTTGGGCTATTACAGCCTTCCCCCCTTAAAGAGTTTCGTCCTCGAAACTTATGAACTTTGCTAACAGATGCAAGGTTATCCCAAATAAATATGGGTACGTAATGTTCACTTGATCCTCAGTTTTTTTCAAGTAGTTTCTAAGGGCATATGATTTGCCCAAAGCAATTTGATTTAAGGTATATTTTTGATACTTAACGGCTCAATCCTGTGATCCAATATTTGAATTGGATGCTCTTGAAACACAAGGCCCTCAATGGCTGTAATGGATTTGATTATGACAGCATGGTTAGGATCTGAAATGTACTACCTAAGTTATAAGGTAAGGAACACGAAACATGTTATGCATATGTTTGATTTATGTAGGCAGCTCTGGTAGACAAGCTGTGGAATTCGACCTTTCCATGAACTGATATGGTCCAAAAGATCTTAACCTCAATTTAGGTCACAGTGCAATCTCCTTACACCCTTAGTTGGTGAGACTTTTTGAAAAACTTTATCATATACCGGAAATTCCAGGAACTTCCTTCTTTTATCAACATAGCTTTTCTGTCGGTTCCAATGGTATACTTTCAAGAGTCTTCTGAGATATGCCGCCTTATTGAATGCTGAAGAAGATCTTCATGACTCAAAAGATGATTTTGTTGTCAATGTCGGCGGTCATTTTATCCTGATGTTTCATGTAGGATTCTCTACTCGTGCTATCACAACGTTGACCACTGGAAGTTCCATACTTTCTTCAAATGCAAATGTTGGTCATAGGTCATGAAGTACTATAGGCTCCACTTCAGAAGAGTTGGATCCATTGATATTTTTAGATGCTTGCCCATCCATTTTAGGATGATAAGAACTGCTAAAGTTCAATCTAGTTCCAAAGGCTCTTTAAAGTGTTTGTTAAAACAGGCTTGAAACCTCTGATCTCTATCAGGCACTGTATCTGAAGGAATTCTATAACAAAGTCTATTGAAATTGAATCCCTATCTCAAGGTTTTGCTTTATTCTTTAGAGCTCAGGCTCATCATCCTGATTCACTCTAAGGTAAGTGTCGGCATTTGAACATTCGCCTTCCTGTGCGACACTAATTGAATGTCCAAGTCCTCAAGTTCTCTCAAGAGATTCAGTTGACTAGTTACTACAGTGTTCAAGGAATGTTGTGCCTTCCTATTCAGGGCACCTGCCACAATATTTCTCTTTCTTGGTTGACATTGGGTCTGCCACAACTGATGTTTCATGTAGATTGAGCTTTTTCTGAGTGAAGATGTACTTCAAGCTTTAATGATCAGTATTGATTCTGTATGGTACCCCATATAAGCTTTAATGATCAGTATTGGTTCTTCTCATAAGGCTTGAGTTGTTGGGAGGCATAAGCCACCAGTTAAACGTCTTGCTAACTTTATAGCTTTCTTCAACAAATTGGTCAGGGAGGACAATATTTGTCAAATCCTTTCTGAACTCGATAATTCCCTACTAAAATCAACCAGTTGCTAATCTCAGTGCATTGGTGGGTCTTGGGCACTTTGAAACTACTTACACCTTTTGCAAATCAGCCTTAATTTCTTCCTTTAATACCATATGTTCTAAAAACACCATTACTTCAAACCAATACTCATATTTCTTGTATTTGCTATATAATTGATGTTCCTTCAAGGTCTATAGCGTTGTTCTCAAATAAATAGTATACTCATCTCTGTCTTGGGAGTATTTCAAGACATCTTTTATATACACCACCCCAACTTGGCTAGATATGGTTTAAAACTCTATTTGTAAGATCTGTAAAGGCCGCGGGGCCATTGATTAGGCCAAAAGGCATCACAGTGATACATGGTCCGTAGTGTGGTTTTGGTAATGTATTTAGATATAATGCTAAGTTGATGACACCTTGACCTCAAATCAATCTTAGATCAGACTCCTGCTCCCTGCAGTTGATTAAATAAGTCATTTACTTGGGGCGATGGGTATGTGGTTTTGATGGTGATCTTGTTCAGGTCTTTGAAATCAATACATAACCTCAAGGTTCCATTCTTGCTCTTTACAATCAACACTGGGGCACCCCACGGTGATACACTTGGCCTAATAAAGCCCGCCTGTAACAGCTCATCTAGCTGAATCTGTAGTTCCTTAAGCTCAGTTAGGGCCATACAATCTGAGGTTTTTGAGATAGATTAGGAACCAGGGATGAATTTAATCTCATAATCAATTTCTCTGGGCGGAGCAGTCCCGGTAACTTTTTCGGAAAACTTCTCTAAACTCACAAACTATAGGGATGTCTTCTGCTTTTTCTTCCTCAGGTTGAGTGTTAATAGCATGACACCAATGCACAATATATCCTTGACATAAGAGCTCACTTGGTTTCATAACAGAATTTAAAGCACAAGGTTTTTCCTCCCTTTGACCATAAACATATGTCTCTCCCTTGTTCTTTTCTTGAAATAACCTTAGGGTCATCACAACCTATCTTGGCCTGATAAGTACACAACCAACTCATTTCCAAAATGATATCGAAGTCTGACCAGTCAAATTGAATCAGAGCTCCAGGGGAAACTATCTCACCAGTAGTAATTGAAATAAATTTATGAGATGTAGAACACTCAACTCTAGAGTCGTTGGATAACTTGCTTCCATAATTGGTTTCTGCCTTCTTATTTTTAAGGTTCACTTGCATGGCAGATCATGTGGATATAAATGAATGAGTGGTAACTGAATCAATCAATACACAAAATGGCTTCGAAATTAAAAGAGAGCTTTGGTGCTGCACCAGAGGTTATAGCTTCCTTCTTGCTCAACACATAAGCCCTTCCTATAGCTGCGGGCCTTGAAAGTGAGAGCCCTTATCTACAACCTTTAGTTTTCGGGAGCAGGCAGTGATGAGGTGCTCTGGGTTACCACACCACGTGCATTTGTGAGTTCCCATTTGGTAATCTAGGGCAGTGTAGTTATTTTTTCCACAAATCTGCTCCAAGTGAAGTCAGGCCCTAAGAGTTTATTCTTAATCGTGTTCCACTAAATATCGGTTTCAGTCATTAGATAAAATATTCTAATGTTCACCTTTTTATCCCCTGGAACCTCTACTATAGTGAAAATTTTCTCCATTCCTTGAATCCATTCTTCAAGTTCCACTGGGTCATACCTTTTGTTAGTCTGAATCAATTGAAGGCGTTTCTCTAAAGGGCAGTAACCCATCAAAATTTCTCACTGATGTAATTCAAATGCATGGCAAAAATTTTGATAGTCAAACTTAAGCTTTATGCAAGTGATTTTTCAAAGGAAACTTAGATTGAATCACCCAAAATGGGTAGACACATCACGTTTCCCTTAGCAATGGATTCCACAAGTTTGATAATAGCTAGCCTTTATACAAAGCGTAGTTAAGAACTGCCTTCTATTCAAGCGTGCTACAAAATTATCATCTATTGACATGGGTGCAACCTAATCATAATCCAGCTACTAGTAACAATTGAGCTCTTAAAAACAGAAAAAAGTGATCAGAACTGATGAAGATATGACATGAGAGTGAAGGATGATGCAACTAGATGGGGAGATGCTATGAAGACAAAAAGATGAAGCCCCTAGTCAAGTGAGGCGTATCCAACAGTTGATCATCCAACAAGGACAGTGGTAGATGGTATGTCATCTGAAAGCGCAGTGAAATATTTTCAAGAGTAATGTCTACTTCACAGATGGAGGTGGAGTCAATGGACTGCTTGCAAGAGTTTGGGCAATTTAAGCAAGTCTGAAATTGCAATGGATTGAAGCAAAATGTCTCTCTAAAGTGTCATTGGTTTCTCTTATATGGAATCATCGATAGTTAATGGTTTCAAAACTTATGTACCATAGAACAAGCCTCTCTAAAATCCTACAATTCAGGGGATACTACATCAAGAAACCCATTATAGCTCACTTAGATGAAATTCTTGAGTTACAGAAGAAAATAAATATCTGCAATCAATGAGGCATATTGAAGCAATTGCCACTTAGATTCGAGGAGCGCACAAAATGGCACCCATATGATGAGGAAATATAAGCTCAAAATTGTATGTATGCATTGACTTGAACAGTCTGTACCATCAGACTTCTAGGCTGAATTCCATTAGCCACTAGTCTCCAAATGTGTTGCAACATGGGTCATTGGAAAGCTTACTTTCTGAACTTTGATATAGAATAACTAAAACATCTCTATCTAATGGAATGTATGGGCTGTAAGTGGACTAAACTCAGACCTTATGCATTAGGATTCTGCCAACTTTGTGGACTTTGACTTGTCTAATAGTTTTGAATGACCAAATGACCTCTAATCCACTCGAAACTCGTTTCATATGAAAGATATCTCCTTAAACTTAAACTCAGGATGGAAAATCCTTACGTAAATTATGGTGATCATGGACAAAAGTTACTTCAAGATTGATGCTTGTGCACTGATCAAAGCTGCCAAGTTGATTGAACTTGTGTATTCCACCCATACTTGGTTTTCCCTATACATTTAACCTCAAAATAAGTCAAGGGTGTTTCAGAGGACACATTTGTAACAACCCCAACCCTAGGGCTACGAGCGTTAATGATTCTGAAATCTCTGGGGTGAAACGGACAGAGTTTCACCTGCAAACTAGCCAATTCCCAGGCTTAAAGCCTTACATCACATCATCTCCATTGAATAGAAGTAGAAAAGGATACTAAATTAAACTCAACGGCTACACACTGGAGACCACAACTCTACGGGCTACACGCCGGGGTACAAGGGTTTACATCCCAAAAATAAACAATTCAAGCTCAAAGAATGGCATACTAATCAGATGGGTGGCTCATATGACCATATATATCTAAATGCATTAGAACACCTTTAACTTGTTGTTAAAAATCACCCTTTAATATGATGCTTGAGATCAACTATATACACATTGTATGGATCCATTAGACAAAGAAGAATATTGTCATAATAATCTGATACACATTGCAGACATTACTATTGTCACAAATCTCCAATGATATCATAATAATCTTCATTCCTCACTAACCAACTTTCTCAGTATCTTAACTCCATAATCCATATCCTATAAAGAAAATCTCAACCTGGCTCTGATACCGAATCTGTAACGCCCCAAATTAAACATGTTTCACTGTTTATATTCTCCTTAATAAATCACTCAATTGTAATATGATGAATCCAATGATAGGGGCGTTATCGCCATCCAAAAGGACAAGGCCTGAAACATGAGTGCTATAAATAATATAGCTAAGCATAACCTCAAACATATACACTCACATCAAGTGTTAACCAATGAAGGGTTTATAAACCATAGTCAAATAAATCATTATATAGTCTACATCTTCATCCACAGAAGAATTCAATATACAGCTTTAAGGTATGTATACTGCATTACTTCTGATCCACCTGGATTTTCTTGCTTCACTTATTCTCTTCAGCTGATTTGTTAGCATGAGGGCAATTCTCTGAGCATTTGCCTAAAATAAAACATGAAAACATTTCGAACTGTGAGCCGAAGCTCAGTACATGCATTCCTGAATTGTTAAATGATCATTAAAACACTTATTGGGTCTGCTTTGCAATTCATTTTAAGTTAAAACAGCGAATGAGATGATGTAAAACTGCATTGCTAGTTATTATATAAGAGTGAACTCCTTGATACTGTTACGATCTATGGATAGGTGTACACCTGCCAAGTCGACCGGGGGACCTGGCTTGAAGCCGTGCGGGTAACTGAAGGGCAATGCCCTGTAACTGATAACTGACGGGGTCACTAATTAACTGATAAATCACTGTGCAAACTGATTCATTGATGTACTTACCAAAATATGATAACGTTGATAAATACACTGTGATTTCTAAAGATACAGGCAATGCATGTACCTTGAGTCTTTAAAAATATCATCTGACTTGATACAAGTCAGCCATAAATGCCATCTGACCTGATAAATATATTCTGACTTGATAACACTTATGCAAAATGGGAAATGATAACTAGGCCTCAACTCCGTTTCATAAATGTTATTGTAAGTATGTGTAGTCAGTAAACGATCCTTACTCGCATAATTGGGTAAGTAAAAGTATGTGTAACAGAAATTTAGTAGTGAAATGGGATACATAACTTGTGCAGTTCAATATAGTATACTGATTTTAATTCAATATAAGACAAGTATAATCAAAATGAACTGATTTAAATAAGTTAGAGTTATTGAACTTGAAATACAATAAATTGAAGCAAAATAGGCCAAATGAAAATGATTGAGGTGATAATGAAAAGGTTTTAATTGATATAAATGAAATATGGGTTTTTGATACTTCTGAAATGGATAATGAAGAGTGTGATGCTTCTGAAATAGATAATGGAATAGTTAATGCCTTTGAAATAGATAATAGAAGGTTCAATGCATGAGGGGTGTTTTGAGGTTCATAAAAGCTCAAATAACCTCAGTAGATCTGATAGACACTAACTTGAGTCATTACTGTGCCCACTTCTCAAATTTCATTTTCGTGCTCACTTAACTCAGTTTTCAAACCCAAGTAAGCTTCTATACATAAACAAACTGGTTGAACTCACTACATTTTGTAATTTCCTTATAATACCCATCATTATATAGACACGTCTGAAAATATTTTCAAATGTCACCATTTCTATATTCACTCATGTTACTGTTTGATGGTCTGCATTAGTAAATCCATCTCTTTCACTCCTAACCTCCAATTGAGATGTAAAACCCCATTATCAAAAGCTCATAATGTCCACTAAAATGTTTATTCAGGACACAAAGTATGATTCACATAATAAGGTCTATAAAATTAGGGTAGAACACAGACATGCACAATTTCAGTTCAATCCGTATAGTCATAGAAAATGACCATAACTTTTTTCACAGAAGTCGGATTAAGGCGATTGAAAAGGCATTTGAAAGATAACTCATTGATATATCCACACACCAAAAATCACAATTTTTTAGTGGCCCAATCAATACCAGTTTTTCCGTAAAGTTACTGTTCCAGTTCAGTTCCTAGTTTCAATGTATCCTGCATAGTCTTGAGTAAATAGATCATAACTTTGTCTACACAACTCAAACTTAAGTAATTCTAGAGCCTATTGAAAGCTAACTCATCAAGATATCACTACATAAAAAATCATAATTTTCTCTTGCACCGATTATTACCAGTTTATTTGCAAACTCACCCCTATTTTGGGGTCTGTTTACAGCATAACTGCCCATATTGCAATCTTCTCTTGACATAAACCCCCACTAAAATCACTATTTAACTTATATAAATGAGAATAAACATCTTGATATTCATTACCAATGCCAAAGATCACAACATCTCACTTAAAATAATCAAAATCCAAGACTTGAACATGAAGCTTGCATGATTAAGATAAAACCCTAACCCTAACTTCAACTCCAACATGATCCATCACCAAGATGATTCTTAATTCAATAAAAACAACATGATCCATCATCAGAATAACCAAAACAAGAAGAAAAAACCAAAAATTCAAAGAACAAGATTGAAGTCACTTACTTTGAGCTTGAAACAAGTGGAGATGGAGAAGATATTTGGTGGTTTTGAGGATGGAAGATGGTAGCCAATGGAGGAAGGTTGTTGGAGATTGAAATCCTTACCAGAGAGTGGCCAGAAAGTGGCCAAAAAACACCATAATAGGGCTGAGAGGGGGCTGCTACTGTGGGTAGAGAGAAGGAGGAGAGAAAACTAGAGAGAGAAAGGAGAGCTTGATCACTTGGTCGCAAACACTTGGTGTATATTAAAGGGATAATACTTGGCTGAAAATTAAGCACAAAAATTAGCTTTTGCTAAGTAGAGATTAGGCCTAATTAAGGGTAATTAGGCAAATAAATAGAGTCAATCTTGGTAGGCCAAAATTAGCCTTAAATAGGCTCGGGTTCGAAAAATAGCTCAAACCGAATGCGCTTGAATTTTTTTTCCCCTAAAGCTTGAGATTAAATGTGATGTCATGGAAAATAATTTAATCTTTTAAATCATAGATATTGAGACCTACTATCAATTTTTCCAAAATTGTCCAGTAACTGAAACTCGAATTGCAAAGTGGGGCCCGACATGCATTTTTCCAACTGGGATGATTCAATGAGTAAATAAATGTGAAAAATGAATAACATGGCTTAATTAAATAAATAAATATGATTTAGGGTCGGGCTATTACACTAGCACCAGCCTAGGGATGCGATCAATTTCACATCCTTTACATATTTTAGCATAGACTTGCTGCAATAGCAGTTCTTTGATCCGCTGAAAAAGTAATTCACTAAATATATGATGGAGTTTCTTTTGAAGCTCTCACCCCTATCATTTTTAGCCAAGATGAACTCTGACATGTGAGTGAGTTCGGGGGTATTCTGATTGATTTTCTACTTCTTGAGTCACACAGCATTGACCTCATCATATTCTTCATCCGTCGAAGACTTAGTGGTTTGTACGATTTTCATCCCCCTTATAGGCACACCTAGGGTCACATACACAATGCCTATTTAGAAGTCTGAAGCATATAGTGTAGGGATCAAAGCTGTCTACCAGCTATTTCGAAAACTTCTCTTGGATTTGCTTCAGGTCAACCATCAAAAATGAAGCAAATCCTATTGATCTCACCGCCTTAGTTTGGGCTTCGTTTAGCTGTGCCATTAACAATGAGAATGAACGTATAGTCATCCTTGTAATAAACGCCTTTTGATATGTCTTCTTCTTAGTGGCACATTCATGCTTACATTTTAAAGGCTGCTCTTGGGGGGGGCATTTGAGCGTCTTGTGCCGAGCTGGTTGTTTTCTCCCCTTCTAAAGCAGCACCAGCAGTGGATTGAGCATCTTTTTGCTCAGTCCCTTCATGACCTTGAGATTTTTATGAAGGTTTATTCCTCTTTTGAACATGCTTTACAGTTTCAGGAATAGTCCTCTCTTCTTCCCCATCTTTCCTATGATCAACTTCTTCATCTTCATAACTCAAATTTTTTAGTTCTGCATCCTAACTATCAGAAATTTCTACGTCAGATATGTGTGCTTTTTGCACTAGAGGCTTTGATAAGGTTCGCATCCTCTGCGATCGCCTAACAGCGACTAGATTTTTCTTCGGCCTCTCCTTCTTTCTTTTTTCTGCCTTTTCTGCTCTTTCGTTCTTCTTGAGTTTGGTGGGGATTTTTCAAAATTATCCCCTTCCTCTTGGGGATTTTCATATCTTTCATTCTTACTAAAAGCGTCCCCTTTCTCTGCCAAACTCTTATGCAGCATGTCTTTCTCTCCACTTTTCTGGCCAGATTTGTCACCTTTTTCACCTTGCTCATGAGATATGTCCCTCTTTGCCTCCTTCTTTAGAGGCTCCATTGGTTTCTTTTTGCTAGTCTTCCTCTTCTCCACTATATCTTTCACTTTCTTTTCACCTTCAGATATAGTAAGGGATTTTTCAAAAGCTTCCCCTTCCTTTGGGGGCTTCTCAGAAGTTTTCTGGGATCTTGCATCAAACCTCCCATTTCTCTGCCAAAATCTCATTCAGCAGCTCTTTCTCTCCACTTTGCTGGGCTGATTTGTCACCCTTTCCTGCTTCCTCATGAGATGTATTGCTATTTGCCTTCTTCTCTAGAGGCTTCTCTGGTTTCTTTTTACTACCCTTTCTCTTTCCCATTGTATCTTTTTGTTTCTTCTGACCTTCAAATTTTAATGAAGGCTTTTCCCCCTTTGAAACAGCCTTCACAGTTTCAGCAATAGTAGTTTCTTCTTCCTGCCGTGTCTGGTCGCCATCAAAATCCACCTACTTCTCCTGATAAGTTAGATTTTTTTCTGCATCAGAACTATTAGAAATTTCCACCTTAGAGATGTGCCCTTTCTGTACTGTAGGGGTTGATAAGTGTCGCATCCTCTATGATCGCCTAACCAGGATTGCTTTCTTCTTTGGCTTGTCCTTCTTTCTTTCTTCCAACTTCTCCACTCTTCTCGGATTTGCTTGGGGATTCTTCTAAAGTTTCTTCACCTTGTTGGGGCCTCTTAGGAGATTTTTCAATCCCTAGGTGTTTGCTTGAATCTTTTTCAACAACGTTCAGCATCTTCTTCTCCTATGCCTTTCCGACCAAACTATCTTTCACTGTTTATTTCTCTGCACATTTTTGTATAGATTCATCATTTTTTGCCGCTTCCTCAAAAGATTTAACCCTCTTTGTCTTCTTCCTTAGAGACTCGTCAGTCTTCTTCTTCTTATCAATTTCTTCACTATGCTTCTTGTCACTCTCGACCAGTTCCTCTCTCTTCCTAGAGGGTTGGTCTTCACTGGTCTTCATTTTCTTTGAATCTTTCCCCGATGATTTTTGATGTTCATTCATACAGTCCTCATTGCTGTCAATTTTACAGGCAAATACTTTGTATCGATTCTTTTTTCCTTGGCAATAACTGCTGCTAGTCTTACCAACAGATCCTCTTCTTTGATCAATGCTTTATCCACTTTTGCCTAGGTCTAATGCTACTTTAGGATTGTAGAATATAAAATCCAAGTGAGTACATAGTGTGCATACTTCTACGAATTCATAAAATATAATGTACTACCAATCACAGTTCAAATGATCACCAATCACAACTGCATTACTCACAAATACTGAGCATATGGTAGAAATTGCAAGTGTGAGCGAGTTATTTATTATGTGAGTCTATTTATACTGGTGTTAGCAAACGACTGCTATTGATTAGTTGAAAGTAAACACTTACACAGCATAGGATAGAATAAGCAAATATTTCTCTAAAATGATCATTCATATCATATCTAACGATCACTAATTACCTTTCCAACAATGACAAAAATAGATAACATGCATATGCAAACTGATCACTAATATTACTCATAACAATCACTAATTACCTTTCCAACAATAATAAATAGATAACACACAATACAAAATGATCACAAATAGTACACCTAGCTATCACTAATTACCTTTCTAACAATCACAAACTAAATGTGTAGTATCAAAAAACTATTGCTCTGGAGTTTTTACATATTTTTTCATCTCCTTGAAGAAACACATTTAAGTTGTGTCAGAAATTGAATTTTTTTAAAAGAATGTATCGAAACTCATCAACCGACAAACACATTTAAGGTGAGTTTATTTATGTTGGTGGTAGCAAAGGGCTAGTATTGATTAGCTGAACGCAAAGATTTATCCATAGTAGGATACAATAAGCAAACATTTATCAAAAATGGTCATTAATATCTTATACAACAGTCACTAATTACCTTTCTAACAATGATAAAATAGATAACACACACATGCAGAATGATCACTAACACTGGACCTAACAATCACTGAGTCCCTTCCTAAGAATCACAAAATATACGTGCAGTATGAAAAAACTGTTGCTCTGGAGTTTTTAGACATTCTTTCACATCTTTAAAGAAACAACATTAAAGGTGTGTCAGAATATGAATTTTTTTAAAGGAACGTACTCAAACTCATCAACAGACAAACACATATGCAAAACAATCACTGAAACTGTACCTAATGATCACTAAGTATATAACTAATGATCACAAACTACATATGTAAATGAAAATATTCACTATTGTTTTGAAATGCATTTTGTTACGTCTTGGAAGGTAATTCTTCTAAATCTCCCTTAGTTGTCTCTTGAACTTTTCGTGTGGCCATGATTTCTCACAAGGAAACCCTACAGAAAAAGCATGTTCATGTGAAATCAAAAGTACTAAGCAAAATAAAACCTTCGAGAGCACACTATATCACTAAACTTTACCAAATGGTACAATATTAGCATAAAAATAAATTTAAAAATTGATAAAGGCATTTCGTAAGTGAGGGATTAGGGCATGGTACAGTTGTAGAAACCAAACGACATTTTTTTAGGGCAAAAACATATTAGAAGCTTTTAAAAGTAGAATTCAAACAAGAATTTGAAAGAAAATGTTCGAACCTAAGAAAAGATAAAAAAATTAAAGATAGATTGCTAAAGAAAAGCAAGATAAGTGCACTAAAACAAAACAAGAAGAATAATACGAACACAAAAGTCAAGAATCTCACCTTCAAAATGCAGAGAATGTACATAGAAGTTGATGATTGTTGACAATTGCATATTACAACTATGAGAGAAAAAGACACAGAGTAAGAGAAAGAGTGAGAATAGCAGAGCAAGATGCACGCGAGAAAATGAAGAGTCTCTCAGGAATCAGAAGAGTTGGTTGGCTGCCATAACTGAGAGTATATAATTAGCTAACTCTAAATTAGTCAACGCATTGTTTAAAAACTGAATGGCGTTGTTTGTGTGTTTTTTTTTTTTTTTTGTTTCGGACATAGAATATTTAGAAGACAATGCATGGTTGAATTTTATAGAAGACAATTAAGTTTTGAATTTTAAGTAGATAACATTTACTCATTAAAAATAAAATTCTTTGTTTTTTAGAAAATTAACATTTAAAGATGTGGAGAATAAGCAAATAATTTTGTATCTGAAATTATAGTTTATTAAGCCCCAATATAATGAATTAAGAGAACAATTTCAGTACACCCAAAAATGATAACATATGTTTAGATTATAAAATGATATCTTTGGCAATCATAAGAACTTTATTTAGTTATCACTAAATTTGTTTAAGGTGATCAACGTATCCTAAATTGTAGTTAGTGATTAACAGGTGTTGCATTGGTAATCAATAGGGTTGCTTTGGTGATCATAAGAATTATGTTTAGTGATTAGTACATTTTTTCATTTTTTTGGTAAGTCATGATCGCTAGATCATTCACGGTGGTCAACATATCCTCAATTGTAGTTGGTGATCAATATGTGGTTCTTTGATTATCATTAGTGTTCCTTTTTTATGATCAATTGATAAAATTTTGTTGACGCAGGCATATGTGTTTGTCGATCATCATATGTCCTGACTTATGAAGTGGGATAGTGGTTAATACTATCAGTTTTGGTGATTATTAGAGCTCTATTTTAGTGATCACCACGTAGGTTTTCTGTGTTCAACATAAATATGTTTGTTTTTCTTGAAACATATCCTGGATCATAGTTGTATCATGTCTTATTTTGTTAAATTTGCAGGTTTACTCTCATAAAAACAAATCATAGTCTATGTTCTTGTCAACAATTCTACTTTTTCTAATGATTAGAAGCATTTTTCATTATCACTGGTTTTATTTATAGTTGTCAACATATTCCCAATTATAGTTACTAATATCAGACTGTTAGTTAGTGATCAACAGGTGTTATTTCAGTGATCATTAGCATTGCTTTTTGTCATCAATGGATTCAATTATATTCTCCTGTGTAATATATTTGTAGATCATAAGAGATGTGAAGTTATCAACTTAGTTACGATTGAACACAAGTAGTTTTGGTTATCATTATAACTATGTTTGGTATTCAAGAAATCAATTACATATCTAATGATCACCAAAAATAAAATAAAAAACCATAAACTTACTTAATTCATCACTAATCACTAATGAGATATCTCATGATCACCATAACTGAAATCCACTACTTTCTTGACTGTAAATAACTCTAATGCCTAAGCTGAGCACTACTCTCTCGACTTTTTCAGCCTTTTCATTTCGTAAACATTTACCATGCTTTTCACATGTGGGGAAATGATGTTGGTAGCTGAAGTGAGGATCTTGTGGCAGCACTCCACCCTAAACTTATGAATTATAGCAATCTCAGATTCAAATAAAACTTATGAATTGTCATTATATATCATGTTTAAGTGTGTTGATTTAGAAAAATAAGTTTGCATTAGGAAATTTTGTTTATTAAACACAGTCGAGTAGAATTTTTACCTAATCATTTGTGAATCCTATGTCTCATTCATAAGGTACTCCTTTGAATTCTTATAACTCCATTCATCAGTGAGATACTTTTGAAAGAGCATGCTCTACAAGGCTCACATAAAACCAACAAAATTAGGGAAGAGCATCAGCTTAAGTTTGTTTTTAAAGCAAATTAAAATTTTATGAAGCTTTTACCAAAATATCTGAGCATCATTTATATAAGTAATGTTCTCTACGCTTTCTTTTGATATGGTTAATTATGTCCAGACTTTTTTTCTTGAAATTAAAGAAAATGAGAAATTGTTTTCCCCCATCACAACAATGGAAGAATACCTGAAAAGATGAAATTTATCAGAAACTAGTGCCTCAAGAATAGGCGGCAAAAGAAACCCTTTTTTTTGAAATAATGTATCTGCGTTGCTTAATTCTTACCATGTCAACTTGCTTTGAGTTGACATGTAGACTCAAGGATATCTCCTCGTTCAGTTGGCAGAAAAACACAGCTGTAGCATGGCTTTCCTATTTTGTCTTCATGTATGAATGCTTCAAAAATAAAAAAAACAGACTGTTTGCTATGATAGTCAATCTTTTTAATAAAAAGCATACATGCTTGTGTAAAAAATATCATTGAAAGTATTTTCTTCAGTTAGCTTACAGGTGCTTTGTTTGTAAAGGAAACCCTTTAAAGACAGGAACGCATTCAATATATTCACCCAAATATTGAAGAAGATTTTATGAACATGGTCACCACCAGCAATAGTTGAAAGTATGCCTTGGTTAACCACGTAGCATAGGTCATAATACAACACTTGGCTAGAGAATAAACAAACAAACCTTTCACTGAATTGCCATTTATAAAAGACTTGCCTCTGAATCACCTTTTTTAGAAGACATATGTATTGTTGCCTCTGTTCTTCTTCTGAGTTAAAGACAAAGTTAGCGTGCACCATTAGTTCATATGAAATTGCATGAGAGATCTTCCCCATTCTGCTGCATGTAAGCAGACCGCAAAGAAGGTCAAGACTCTATTAGCAAGGGGTATCGCAAAAGCAACAATAGTTAGTATACACATCCAACGAAACAAATTCATAGAAGGGGAATCTGTCCTGGAAGAAAAATAGAAGATCATAGACATTAAGTTTATCACAAACAAAACTAGTATCATTTTTTTACCTCCTAGAAATTCTACAATACTACATTGCGCTGACCTCGATCTCCGCCTTTTTGAGGTTTCAACCACTATAGCTTTCCTTTGTCAATATTGCTTGTTGTTTATACGTCTCGTATCTTAAGATCAGGCTCTGCGATTCTCATCACATATCCATCAACAAATGCCTGGTTGTCTTTCTGGGAACATACCATTATTTGACCTATGAAACAGAGGAAGCAATGAGGAGAATGGCATAAAAATAGATTTAAAAAACAACAGTGCTAGGGACAACTGCTATATGCTATTATACAAATCATGTATATAGTCATGATATGATTTTAAAATGTCATGCATAGCTGGGGGAAGCATGTCTACATGATGTGGTCACTAATTCATCAAGTAACGGTCACTAATTTATCAACTAATGATCACTAATTAATTAACTAATGATCACCAATTAATATATTTTTGGTGCAATATTTTGTGATCAATGATTTGTCTCTTAAAGATCAGTAATTTTGTCAATAACAATCACTATATTTGGTGTCCACTAAAAAATATTTGAACACAATAGATCACTAATGTGCCTATTTTTGATCATTGTATTTTGGGTTAGAGACAAACATCTATATAAAAATATCATCAATTCATTAGGTAATGATCATTAATTTATTAACTAATGATCACCAAGCTAATACGTTCATGGTGCAATCTTTTTGTGATCACTGATTTGTCTCCTAAAGATCAGTAAACTTATTAACAATGATGATAAGATTTGCAGGTCATTAGAAATATGTAAACCACAAAAGATCACTAATGTGTTTATGTGGTATCAAGGCTTTCTAGGTTATAGACAAACGGTACCTGTAAAAAAATCATTGGTAGCATGATCAACAATTTTTCTAGCTTAAGATCACTAATTTATATGATGATGGTCGGAAATAATGCAGAGTGATAATGCCATTTTACTTTCATCAAAAAGCAACAAAAAGTCGGCCATGTGACTATGAGAAGAAGTACCTAGTGGCAATGGTGTGCTGCTACATTGTGCGGAGCTCTTCATACATTTTATAAGATATCTTGCACATCACAATTTACCACTTGCACTTTTGTTGCTAGAATATTAGGCACTGAATCAACAATAATAACTCTTTTGGGAAGTGCCTCTTTCCCCTCTTGAGACAGCCTAAGGGTGAAACTGGGTGGAATGAACTTTGGGAAGTCATGCACCTTATCTCGGGGGCCCACGAAGTGTTTCTCAATCTCATCATTCTCCATCAAGAACCCTTCCGACTCATACGAGCCCTATGAGAGTACCGAGCTTCTACTGTTGGACTTATTAGTCTTATCATCGATGAGTGCATCACTCGTCGATTCCACAGCTACCTTTCTTACTCTCTTGAGTGGGGTGTGTGCCCCAGGAATGAACTCCTTCAATTCTGTTATCACTTCTGCTAGCAATCCACTGTTGGTTATTATCAAATCCATTGCTGCCTTACGATCACAAAAAAGAGCTTGATTCAAACAAATAATACTTATAGTGAAAAAGAAGATGTCTTCTTAACTCAAAATAATGCAGCACAACAACAGAAGTACAAAATTTTTTCTTGAAGAAATAAATGATACATTAAAAATATTTACTGACCTTGAGCTTTGAAAGTCCTGTTTCATCTTTCGCTTTAGTGTCATCTTCATCATTTTTGCTGCAACATTCCTCTTGATTAACTTCTTCCTCCTCATCAGTTATGGTCGCCTTATCCAAGGTATCCTCGACACAACCTTTGCCAAATCCAATTACGAATTCCTGGCTTGCCCTAGCTTTTATTTCACCATTTATCCACCCTCTTAACGTCGAGAATTGATGGGGCACCGATCTTAGTTTGAAAACCACACAATCAAGGTAACACAGCTGCAACAATCATAAACATATTGATAGGAACAACATTCAACACATATTATAAAATGAAATCTTAGCTAATCAGTCATTATGACATGAATGATCACTAATTTGTTAACCTTAATATTTTGGAATATTTTCTTTTTAATCTGTAATTTTTGTTTTACTGATCACCAAACAGACAGACGGTGAGCACTAAGTAAACAATCCATGCATTGATGGGAATTAGGGATGTAAAAGTTATTGATTGCTTAAACCCTGCTGGAAACAAATTGGTAGTCATCAATAGACAAATTAGTAACCTGCAGTAGATAATTTAGTGATCGTTATTGCAATAATTCTGATCAGCAAATATTACAGCATACTAAATGTAATAGATTACTGATAAGCACACCGAAAATTATTAATCAGCAATTAAACATATGTTGATCACTAAATTTGGATGTTATTCACAATGTTCAAATGAAAAACATGCCAGTAATGTTGTATGCATGATTAGCGTATTCTCACATCTGAAATGCAAGGATCATGCTATGGCTCATCAGTAATTTTCTAATAACAATCACTGACCCTTTTGAAAACAATCACTAATTCAAAGTTTCATACTGCACAATACAAAATTAAAGATAATTAATTAGGTAAGACTTTAAATTTACCATTAGGAAAAGAATTGGCCCTCTGAAGAACTATGACGTCTTCTTTTCCACTCATCGACTGATAAGACAAGCACTCTCATCGTGTATTATGCCCAATTCAGTCGTCTCACTTTTCTCAAATCTACCAGCGCGTTCATTTTTAAGTGATTGACTTCTCCTCTTTGCCTACCATGGAGACATGTAGACACAACCAACATTACGAAATTTCTTCTGAAGTCCTCGCTCCCATTTACTTGACCCCGCATCAACTTAATTACCTCCCCACATTTGGGGATGCTATCACGTGCGGGCTACTACTGTTTCCAACTGTTCAGGAGGCTTGCAAACTCAACACTCACATTGCTTTCGTTTTTAGGCTCAACTACCTCAAGCAGGCCTTTAAGCAGACCGAACGTCACATGCGCATCATGCTCAGTCACCCTCATCCTGCCATGGGTGAGTGGTAGGGAGCAAGAGCATGTGTCAAAGTTTCACACTAATCATAGTACTGGCTTCCCCAGGATCATGTCAGCTTATAAATGTAAGAAGCCCTCAAACCCAATCTCTCTGATGGCTTCCATTTACATATTGTTTAGATTTTCAATCACTTGATGCGACGCTTAGGTGATATCTAGTTGCCAAACTCCTTGAGCTTTCTGCGTCTAATTTTCGGTATACATGACATCTCACAATCAGCATTTCTAGACCCAATGTGCCCTTCTTGGCCCTTGTTTATCATTTTGAGATCATCCACGTGTTGTTCCTTGTTCACCATTTAGAGAGCACCCACGTGCACATCTATTCCTTACGCCCCTTGTACACTATGCTGACCTTGTGAAGCTGCAGTCTATCTCACACACTTTAAATCTGCCGTACTGTTATGCTCTAAATGTTGTATACCGCTCTACTGTGTCTCCGTACTTACAAGTGTAGGTGTAGGTGTAGGTGTAGGGAAAGGATTAAGTGTCCCCAAAGGTATGTACTCCTCAATACAACCATCACTGGAGATGATTTATGAATCATGAAGCTCAGACTTATATAGACAAATAAGGTAGTTGACATTTGCTGTCACACGTAGTCTTTGCGCCCGACTTTGACGTGTCCTTTGTGACCAAAGCTGTTGACTACAGACGTTATTTTAATAAAGTAAACTGAGTATTCTTAATCATCAATACAAGCAAATGAGCAACGAAAAAAACATAAGTGTTTCGCCACTACCTTTGCTTAGTTTGAGGTCCAACACCAACAAACTGTTGAGAGTCACCAAGCCTTATTGAAGTTTGACTGCTAATTGTACTGACCATTTCTTAAAAACAAAACAATAGAAAAATGAAATAAAAGGAAAAAAAATCAAGAGATAACTACTATATAATAATCAATCACTAGTCAGATGACTATTGATCACTAATAACATGACTATTGATCACTAATAAATAGAAGCATGAAGTTCTAAAAGTAGCTCAAAATAATTAAGCACTTATTTAAGATATCACTAACAACATGTCTATAGAACACCAAGAACACAAGAAGTAAGATGGATATGCAATTGCAAAAAAAAAAAAAACTAAAACATTTATTTGAGAGATCACTAATCACATAACCAACGATCACTAATCAGACAACTATTAATTAGTAATAACATGTCTATTGATCACCAACACACAGAAGCAATATAATTAAATGACAAATGTAAAAAATTAAAAAATTATTCAACACATTTACAAATCTATTGATCATTAATAACATATTCGATGATCAGCAATAACAAAAAAAACCAAGCTGTACAAGAAACTACACAAAAACTGAACATGTGTTTAGCATATCACTAATCTTACCCATAGCAATCACTAATAACAAAACTATTGATCACTAAATTGAGAAGGAATCAATAACAACAATCATGGAAAACTACATACATATTTACATGATCACTATACTTGCACCTATTAATCGATACTTACATTTCTATTGATCACTAATTATTCAATCAGTTTCAGCGAAACTAGCAAACAGCAAAAACGTGTAAATTTCCCCCCCAAAAAAATCAAAGTCATCAAAAGCAGAATTTCTAGGTCCATGTCTATATAAAAAGCACACATACAACACATACAATGAGATTAAAATTCAGTAAATAAAAGCGAAATTTGCAACAAGCTTACCCAAAAAACTTAAATGTTTAATTAACACAGCGTTCTGCCCTATAAATCAAACATGATACAGTGATTCAATTACAATATCATATTAACCCTAACGAAAACACCGAACTTAAAAAATCAAAGCACTTTTACAAACAGCACTTGCAAACAAGAACTATCAACAGTAAATTGTCCGATAAAAAGCTGCACACACGAAATCCACCACAAAAATTTTGACGAGAAGGTTGGAAATGACACCAACAAATGCAATTCAAAGAGACAATTTTGAGCAAGATGAGAATAAAAAGAAAATCGAGAAGCATAAGTGAAAACCATGGCGAATGGAGCACAATGAAAACCTGAGGAAGAGGGCGAGGGCGAGAGAGAGGGAAATTTAAATCAGGTCACATAACTTAATTAAATCTTGTCCATTTATTAAGTAGATCTACCGACTGCTACTGCATCATCCTACTCATCCTATGGAGAAGCTCATCCTACTGGAGTAGCTCCCATATACATAAATATATACATATATATATATATACATAAATACACACATATACACACACACACACACACACATATACATACACATATATATATATATATATAATATATATATCACATCACTATATATATAGCAAATATATATATATATATTAATTATAAATATTTGATAATATGCATATATTATATATATATATATATATATATATATATATTATATATATATAGATTAATATATATATACATATATATAATATATATATATGAATACTTGTATACATGTATGTATATAAGTATATATGTATATATATATATGCATACATGTATTCATGTACAAATATATGCACGGATACATAATATATATATATATATAATATATATATATATATATATATATGTACATATGCACATAAAGAATATATGATAATAGTATATTATATAGTATATATATAGATATAAAAAAAACAATATTATATATATGGTATATGATATATATATAATATATATAATATATATATTATATAATGTAGTGTGTGTGTGTGTATATATCTATATATATATATATATATATATATATATAAATATATATATATATATATATATATATATATAGATATATATATATATATATATATATATGGGCATATATGTGGGTGATGTCATATATACTATATTATATATATATATATATATAATATATATATATATATAATATATATATATTATAACTATATATATATAGATATCATTATATATGTATATTATAATATATATATATATATATATATATATATATATATATCTATACTATATATATATATATATATTATATGCATATATATATATATATATATATAATATAAATCTATATATATATAATATATATATAATATATGTATATATATATGTATAAATTATGGTATCTATATATATACATATATATGTGTCGGGTGTTGTGTGTATTTGTGGGTGTGGGTGTGTTGTCTGTGTTTGTGTCTGTGTCGGTGCATATTATATATATTATATATATATATATATATACTATATATATATATATATATTATATTATATATATATATATGGATATATTTTATGCATGTATACAGTTGTGTGTGTGTGGCATATATATATAGATATATATATATATATATATATAATCATATATATCTATATATATATATATATATATATATATATATATATATATATGAATATTAAATATAATATATATATATGCATATATATAATAGTATATATACTTATATATATATTATATATATATATATATATAATATATATATATATACTATATATATATCTATATATATATAATACATGTAAAATATATACATATATGTATATATATCTATATATACTATATAGATAATTATATATATATATGGATGTATATAAATATATCTAATATAATATATATATATATATATATATATATATATACTATATATTAGATATATATAGAATAATATTATATATATATATATATACTATATATATTATTATAATAACTATATATATATATATATACCTAATATATATTATATATATGGTATATGTATTATGTATGTATCATGTAATATATATATATTATATATATCTATATATATACAAAACACACATCACAGAGAAGTATTATAATCTTATTATATATATTTATTATATATATAACTCAATATATATATAATATAGTATATATATACTATATGTATATATATATGTATATCTATATATATATATATATATATATATATATATATATATATATATATGTTATATATATATATAATATAATGTATTGCTATATATATATATATATATATATTATATATATATATATATATATATATATATATATATATATAATTATATATTGTATGTTGTATATATATAAAAATGCATGTATGTATGCATAAGTGTGAATAATATACACATACATGATATATACTATATATACATATATATTAGGTGTATATATATATATAACACATATATATATATACATATTATATATATATATAAGATATATATATATATATATATATATATATATCTATATTATGATTTGAGCACACACACACATATACATCTATCTGTATGTGTTGTGCGTGTGTGTGTCCTATATATCTATATCGTGCTTAGGAAAGTTACTTCGAAATGTATCGTATATGTTTAAAATCAAATTATGTTTGATTTACTGAATAAAGTGTTGTCGAATTATAGATAAATGTGGCTATATGTACGCTTGTTGTAACGCACCGCTGAATGGTGCTGGTTGCTCAGGTAAGAGCCTAAACCTCACTCCCTTTTTCATAAGCTAATATGATAATATGTTGTGATTAATAAATCGATGAATCGAATTGGTAGTTGGATGGTTTGAGGAAAGAATTATGAGTGTTCGAGGTCTTTGGTACGGTGCAAGTGAGGAGGGAGACTGGGTTGTGAATTGACCGCAATTGTGTGGATTGCGAGGCCATGTGTGGCTCATTGTGTTGAAATGATTATGAAGTGTTTGAATGTGAAACGTGTGAATCCCTTTCCCCCTTTTATATCTAAGATGCATTATGCGTGAAAGTGTGGTGATTTGACAAAGAACGTTTCTCGTGTTTTCAAACTAATAATAGCCATGATTAATAGCAAGCAATGGCCTATTTTCGCTATACAAACAGTATTTGGGAGTGAACCTGCTTGAACAGGGGAATCCCTAAAACGATTTAGAAAAGTGTGAGTTATGTGACAAATGATTTTACCGAAAGACACAACAAAATTATTAGCCGTTATGGCCCATACGCTTTAAAGCAGCTAAGATAATGTGCTTCGGACCATATGAAAAGAATGAAAAGAACGATGTTATATGAAAAGAATGATGTTACCCTAGGGGATAAGTCCGGATAAACCCTAGAGGCCCAGACGAGGGCTAATGTAATGGTCCGATATGTTATATGTAGCCATCCCTGGAGTAAGAGCTTAAGCGTGAGCGTTAGGTCTCACTATGGGGTCGAGAATAGTTCTCACCCAATCAGCACCCTGTAATGATCTTATGCCAGAAGTACTTTCGTACTAAGTTAAGAAAAGCAATTGGTCCTTTGCCATTTTTAAACGATTAAAAAGGAAAGGAAGTTCTTTTTATGGGCCCAAAAAGGCTATATGGAATGATGCATGAAAAGCTTATAAGGGTCGTTACACCACCAAACGAAATGAAACTTCCTTTGAAGACTAAGAAAACGTTTTCAACGAAAGAAAGAAAGCTTTCAATGAATGAGTTATGAAATGATCCTCAAGCATGTTTGAATGTGGATTCTTAGCCCATGTATTTAAAGAAAGTTTTCAATGGATGCTTTATGAATGATTCTTAAGCATGGTTGAACGTGGATTATAATCTTATATGGCATCATTCTTATCCATAGCAAATCTGTCTGATTTAAAGTGCATGAGATGAGAAAGAAAGTTATAGCACGTTAAAAATTCCATGAATGAAGGCGTCTCTTCCTAAAAGAACGAACGTTGATATGTGAATAGCATGTGAGGGTGTCATATAGCTTAATATGATGTTTAAAGGTACTTAAATGCTTGATATGTGTTTATGTGTGTGATGTGTATATTATATGAATGAAATGCCAAAAAAAGTGTATTTATGAAAAGGGATAACCTTATATACACATCATGTGATTGAGGGTTCGTGTGTAGTTTAAATAGAGTGTTAGGAAGTTACATTATGAAAAGAAAAGATCCTCATACTTAGCCTTCGATGCTTACTCGCGTGCCTAACTGCTTGCTAGAAAAGAACTCTATCATTAAGGAACCTAGAAATATAATTGAGGGGTCGAAGTGAAGTTTATGTTTAGTGATCCTCCCATAAAGGTTCTATGAATATCTATTATAATAGTAAAGTATGGAAACGTGATATGTGACTAGTAAAGATAGTATTGCCTGCAACGGTTTTGGTTTTAAGGGGTTGGGGGACACTCACTGAGCGTGTGGTTGCTCATCCCACTATTCTTTCCCCTTTTCCCCAGGTTTTCTTTCTGACAGGAAGAAGTTGAGTCAAATAAGTCCAGAAGGAACCTATTGTTGCTTACAAGGCGTCGTATGTGCTCATTTGAAGGGATCTTATGTGTTTAATGAAGCCATGTAATGTACTCTTAGTTTATAAAGGTCTGTAAACGATTATTCTAGTTCATGTAATGCATATGGTATAAAGGTCGCTCTGTATGGCCGTCTGAGCCAACCATCAAGTTAGTTGGATGTCTTCTTGGTTTAATTTAGCTATGTTTTGGGATGTAAATCTTAATACTTCGGTTTTGTTAACCGTTGAGTTGCATCTTTCATTTCTTCTTTATTCATGAATCAATCTGGTTGGTGTACTCCGAGCGAGTGGCTCGTGAGTTATGAACTCCGGTGTGTGGCCGTTGAGCTATGTTTTAAATGTTTTGCGCTTCTGTTGATTTACAGGGACTTATTGTAAGGCTTTAGCCTGGAAGTGATCAGTTTTTAGGGGGAACTCTGCCCCTTTCGTCCCAGGAATTAGGTAAGAAGTTAGAAAAGCATAACGTTTCTGGCCTAGGGGCTGGGAGTGTTACATTGTTGGTATCAGAGCCAGGTTCTGCGACCATAGGCCACAACCCGAGTCTTGCATTTCATATAGTCGCCTAGGAACATATTTAGGATGAGGTGCTATATGCCGTGCCTTTGTGTGCAAATGCACTCCTTGTTGTAAAGGTCGATGCGTCTAATGGGCTATGCATGGCTTTAGTGAACTTATTAATTGCATAAGTGAGCCTTATATTAGAGTGTGGACTGAATGACTCGCGTATTCGTGAATAAGCTAAGTGTTAGCTTAGCAGCGATTGCTTTATAAATGCGCCTTGATGATGTAAATCAAAGGTTTAAAGTGTACTTGGATTGAACTCGAACGGTTGAATTTGTTTGAACTCTAAGCATATTCTTGCCCCTAAGGTACGATTTGCTCCTCGGGCGCCGTAATGGAGTGAGTAGACGCACTTAATGGTTGGTAGGGATAGGCTAGAGGCAGTTGGACTATTTCTCATTTGAAAATCTAGAGATTTTAAAAGTTGAGACTTTTCTAAATAGTGAATTAAGATGTTTGCTTTGCATTGAAAGACCCTTCTAATTATGTGGTTAGGTTTTAATGCCACATTTGAAAGCTTGCATTTGCTTTATAACCACACTCGAGTCTCTGCTACTATTGTAAGTTTCTATGCGCAACTAAACGTTTTGGATGCCTATCTGCCAAGATGCATATATTGCTTGATGTGTAAATGACAAGTTATAAGCAACTAAGAATTACCCCTCTTGACTAAAAGCTTCTTTTTGACAATAAACCTTTTTACGTGAATGTTTGATTGTTAAGAAGGCTGAGTGATAGCTTCGTGTGTGCGCATGCCAATATGAGTGATTGTGGCAGAGTCCTGTTGATTGTGACCTAAGTGTTATCCCATACGTGTTATTGACACTTAGATTTGTTCTTACGCCTGTTAGTCGGTTGATGGCTAATTTTTAATGATTTTGACAAGTTTTAAGACATACCTTGACCTTAGTTTGCAAATGAGAAATGCAATCCTGTATGCCCTTCTAAATGACCCCTTATGTGACATTAGTTATGAACTTGAAACCATGGCATGTTGCATAATGTACGGACCTTGAAAGCTTATATAGTCACTTAGAATGATATGCAGGGCCAACTGTATGTTTATTAACTGGCGGTAAAGTAAGTAAGCTATGTGGTGCTTCTTCGACTTGATTCTTATTGGGTATGTCACTTAATTGGCCAAAGAATTCAACCTACATGAGTTGTTGCTTCGTGTAGTCATAGTTAGCTAATCACTGCATAGCGTATAGTCCTTATGTTGTGGTTAAATTGCTGATTGTGCACATATACCATAGTGTGATTGCACGATTGTAACCTTTGCTTTGAAATGTTTATCTCTGAATGCATCATTGAATGACATACTAGAATAATCATGATTGTAAGGGAGTTACTCATCTTCTATTTGAACTAAGGTCTATCCCTCTTATGTTTGATTGAGTGGCCAGTTACTTATATGCCTACTAAAAAGATCTTGTGACGTAGGAGTTCGCATTCGCAATTGTATATGCCTTGTACATTCTATACTTTAGCCACACCACGTGCTAGCACACCCATGACTCTAGTCGGATGCTTGACCTTAAGGCATATGAATGGATATATGGGGGGAAAAAAGGGAAAAAAAATCAATCAACCCCTGGTAAGGTTCAACCGAGTGTCCTGGCATAATAAGATTGAGTTAGCTTGTATTGTGTTGTGCATGATGAGCTTTAGGTGATACATGATATGAAAAACTTGAATGATGCTTCGCTAGACATAATGCGTGCTGCTGATGCTATCTTACCATACCTTGGCTATTGTGTGAGGCTGTCCCTCCAACTAGTTATCTGGTAGCTAGGCCTGGTACCGTTTTGCATATTACCATTACTGTTTCTCAAGATGCGTCTATATATGCACGTATTCACCTATGAGCATCTCAAATGTGTTGGTTGAACTTAGAGTCATATAGGAGTCTTTACCATAACCTTTCATTGAGTTGTGAGGCGTAGTTGTCAGTATAACCAACCAGAATGACGTATGAGTTGTAAGAAGGCAACACTAGCTGTCAGAACCTTGTACCAAACCCACCACAACCCAGAAATCATATATTTACTCCCCTATACAATTGATGTGTGGATCTGTACGGACCTATTACTGCCCATCGACCCATATTCTTGTTATATAACCTCCCAAGTTATATCCTTGCGTGATTAATGGTGGTCGAACTTGTTATACTCTTTCATGCTGTTTACCACATATACATGATGGATTAATTCATGTTGCATGTAATTCTTGGGTAAAAACGTTGAGTTATTGATTTCATGCTATGTCATTGTGCTAAGGTGAACCTATGTGATACTATGAATTGTTCTTATCACTCTAGAGTGTCATAGGGGTCTCAGGGTTAATTGTTATGACTCTTGTTTGTTGCGGCCTGAAGTCAAACCCTTGGACGCCAACCCATAGCGATGCATGTGCATAAAGCTCCTTGTCATGATACGAGTAGTGTGTAGGTGATTCAAAGTCCTCATCCCTTTTTGAAATAAGTTTAATATGGTTTTCCACGCCAACTCATTTGCCTCACTTCAATGCGATTTTCCCTCGGCGCCGAAATAGAGCGAGTAGATGCTTGAACAGTTTGGCGAGGAGGAGACTGGATACCATAAGATATTTTGTTTTGATTTAAAAAGAAGTGGTGATTGCAAAATGAAACCTTTTGGAAACCCACCGTGTAGATCTTACTTGCGTGCGTTCATTTTAGGAAAAACTGAACTTAGATTTGAATTTCGAGGACGAAATTCTTTTAAGGGGGGAAGAATGTAAGACCCACCTTCGTTATTTTTACGTTAAGTTGCATGTCTTGCTTTTACGTTATAAAATCGCAATTTTTAGTAACTGTATGAGTTAAATGATTATCGATGTGCTTTTGGGAGTTATAATTTTATAAAAAGGGGAGTATTATTATTGCTATTATTGATTTAAAGTCAGTTCCTGCTATTTGCGCCTTCAAAGCCTATCGATAGTTTAATTTAGTCGTTATTCGATTCATTTAGTCGTTTTCCGAGTACGATTAGGTTTTCAACCTTAGAATTAGTTTGTAGTTTATTTAAATCAAACCTTGACGTACTTGGGAATAAATAGTCGTTAGAAGGTCGTATTGTCGATTTGGGTCCAGATTGCGAAGTACGAAATCAGACTAGTGGTGCCATTTTATTGAACAACCTAGAACAAAAGAAAGAAAGGAGGGGCATTTTTGTAAATTCAGCTAACCCCTTTTATTTTCCCCTTCTACCCGGTCGTGAACCCCAGGAAGCTCGATGCCCCTCTCTCTCTTCCCTGCTCGTCTTCCTCCCCTCCTCCCTCACCATGAACGCCACCAAGGAAGCTCGAGAAACCCTTGATTTTGCCTCAACCCAATTCGAAATTCCCCTAATTCAAGCGTCCCCACCAACAAACGAACGTCTAGTGCGAAATTTGAGCAGAAACAGAGAAGAACCACCACGGTTTAGCTGAGTTTGGTCGGCAGTTCGAAGCCCAGACACAGGTCGAGGCAAGGCCGTGTTATCTAGCTTTTAGTTGTGTCAATTCCTCTGCAATTCGCGAGTAAATTCGTAGCCTCGAGCATTCTCCTCAACCGAGTCAGTGAGTGAGAGCTGGGGTTGAAATTGAGTTTGATTTGCATGAATTGGGCACGGTTTGGGGGTCCATTTTGCGTGGGTTTGGGCGCGTGTTTGGGGTAGATTCGACTGTGGTCTAGTCCAGTCAAGCGGTCAGCAAGCCTAAGTCAAGGAATCAGATTTTCCCAGCACCCAAGGGAGCCCAGAGCCCTCGAACGAACCTCTAGCTTGGAATGAGGTGGGTGTTCTCGCCTCCTAAGCTATTACTATTTTCGAAATTAATTTAACGTATTTAGCATCGATTCAAGTTAATTAGTTGATGCATGAAAAAGGATTAAAAACAAAGTTAATTTAACGTGTTTAGCATCGATTCAAGTTAATTAGTTGATGCATGAAAAAGGATTAGAAACGAAGTTAGTTTAACATGTTTAGCATCAATTCAAGTTAATGAGTTAATGTATGAAAAAGAATTAAAATCGAACTTGCGTTAACGTGCTTAACTTCTATTCAAGTTATTTAGCTAATATGTGAAAAATGATTAAAATCGAAGTCCTTTTAACGTATTTAGCTTCCATTCGAATTGATTAACCGATGCGTGCAAACGAGCTAATTTCAAGGTTAATGAAATGTGTTTAGCTTCGAATCAAGTGGATTAGCTAATGCATGCTAAAGGAATTAATCTCGAAGTTATATAAACGCGTTTAGCTTCGATTCGAGTTAAACTAGCTAATGCATGTAAACAAATTAAATTCGAAGCTATTGAAATATGTTTAGCTTTCATTCGAACCCTTTTTAGTACATTCATGCTTGGGAAAGTTACTTCGAAATGCATTGTATATGTTTAGAATCAAATTATGTTTGATTTACTGAATAAAGTGTTGTTGAATTATAGATAAATGTGGCTATATGTACGCTTGTTGTAATGCACCGCTGAATGGTGTTGGTTGCTCAGGTAAGAGCCTAAACGTTACTCCCTTTTACATAAGCTAATATGATAATATGTTGTGATTAATAAATCGATGAATCGAGTTGGTAGTTGGATGGTTTGAGGAAAGAATAATGAGCGTTCGAGGTCCTGTGGTACGGTGCTTGTGAGGAGGGAGTTCGGGTTGTGAATTGACCGCAATCATGTGGATTGCGAGGCCATGTGTGGCTCATTGTGTTGTTGAAATGATTATGAAGTGTTTGAATGTGAAACGTGTGAATCCCTTTCCCCCTTTCTGTCTAAGATGCATTATGCGTGAAAGTGTGGTGATTTGACGAAGAACGTTTCTCGTGTTTTCAAACTAATAATAGCCATGATTAATAGCAAGCAATGGCCTATTTTCGCTATACAAACAATATTTGGGAGTGAACATGCTTGAACGGGGGAATCCCTAAAATGGTTTAGAAAAGTGTGAGTTATGTGATAAATCATTTTACCAAAAGGCATAACAAAATTATTAGCCGTTATGGCCCATACGCTTTAAAGTAGCTAAGATAATATGCTTCAGACCATATGAACAGAATGAAAAGAACGATGTTATATGAAAAGAATGATGTTACCCTAGGGATAAGTCCGGATAAACCCTAAAGGCCCTGACGATGGCTAATGTAATGGTCCGATATGTAGCCATCCCGGGAGTCAGAGCTTAAGCGTGAGCGTTAGGTCTCACTACGGGGTCGAGAATAGTTCTCGCCCAATCAGCACCCTGTAATGATCTTATGCTAGAAGCACTTTCGTACTAAGTTAAGAAAAGCAATTGGCCCTTTGCCATTTTAAACGATTAAAAAGGTAAGGAAGTTCTTTTTATGAGCCCAAAAGGCTATATGGAATTATGTATGAAAAGCTTATAAGGGTCATTACACGATCAAACGAAATGAAACTTCCTTTGAAGACTAAGAAAACGTTTTCAACAAAAGAAAGAAAGCTTTCAATGAATTGAGTTATGAAATGATCCTCAAGCATGTTTGAATGTGGATTCTTAGCCCATATATTAAAAGAAAGCTTTCAATGGATGCTTTGTGAATGATTCTTAAGTATGGTTGAACGTGGATTCTAATCTTATATGGCATCATTCTTATCCATAGCAAATCTGTCTGATTTAAAGTGTATGAGATGAGAAGGAAAGTTATAGCACGTTAGAAATTCCATGAATGAAGGCGTCTCTTCCTAAAAGATTGAACGTTGATACGTGAATAGCATGCGAGGGTATCATATAGCATAATATGATGTTTAAAGGTACTTAAATGCTTGATATGTGTTTATGTGTGTGATATGTATATTATATGAATGAAATGCCAAGAAAAGTGTAATTATGAAACGGGATAACTTTATATACACATCATATGATTAAGGGTTCATGTGTAGTTTAAATGGAGTGTTAGGAAGTTATGTTATGAAAAGAAAAGATCCTTATACTTAGCCTTCGATGCTTACTCACGTGTCTAACTGCTTGCTAGTAAAGAACTCCGTCGTTGAAGAACCTAGAAATATGATTGAGTGGTCGAAGTGAAGTTTATGTTTAGTGATCCTCCCATAAAGGTTCTATGAATATCTACTATGATAGTAAAGTATGAAAACGTGATATGTGACTAGTAAAGATAGTATTGTCTGCAACGGTTTTGGTTTTAAGGGGGGTTGGGGGACACTCACTGAGCGTGTGGTTGCTCATCGCATTACTCTTTCCCCTTTTTCCCAGGTTTTCTTTCTGACAGGAAGAAGTTGAGTCAGATAAGTCCAGAAGGAACCTATTGTTGCTTACAAGGCGTCGTATGTGCTCATTTAAAGGGATCTTACGTGTTTAATGAAGTCATGTAATGTACTCTTAGTTTATAAAGGTCAGTAAACGTTTATTCTATTTCATGTAATGCATATGGTATAAAGGTCGCTCTGTATGGCCGCCTGAGCCAACCATCAAGTTAGTTAGATGTCTTCTTGATCTAATTTAGCTATGTTTTGGGATGTAAATCTTAATACTCCGGTTTTGTTAACCGTTGAGTTGTATCTTCCATTTCTTCTTTATTCATGCATCAATCTGATTGGTGTACTCCGAGCGAGTGGCTCGTTGAGTTATGAACTCCGGCGTGTGGCCGTTGAGCTATATTTTAAATGTTTTGCGCTTCTGTTGATTTACAGGGACTTATTGTAAGGCTTTTAGCCTGGAAGTGGTCAGTTTTTAGGGGGAACTCTACCCGTTTCGTCCCAGGAATTAGGTAAGAAGTTAGGAAAGCGTAACGTTTCTGGCCTAGGGGCTGGGGGTGTTACATTGATGGTATCAGAGCTATGTTCTGCGACCATAGGCCACAACCCGAGTCTTGCATTTTATATAGTCGCCTAGGAACGTATTTAGGATGAGGTGCTACGTGCCGTGCCTTTGTGTGCAAATGCGCTCCTTGTTGTAAAAGTCGGTGCGTCTAATGGGCTATGCATAGCTTTAGTGAACTTATTTATTGCATAAGTGAGCCTTATATTAGAGTGTGGACTGAATGACTCGCGTATTCGTGAATGAGCTAAGTGTTAGCTTAGCAGCGATTGCTTTATAAATGCGCCTTGATGATTTAAATCAAAGGTTTAAAGTGTACTTGGATTGAACTCGAATGGTTGAAATTGTTTAAACTCTAAGCATATTCTTGCCCCTAAGATACGATTTGCTCCTCGGGCCCCGTAATGGAGTGAGTAGACGTACTTAATGGTAGGTAGGGATAGGCTAAAGGCAGTTGGACTATTTCTCGTTTGAAAATCTAGAGATTTTGAAAGTTGAGACTTTTCTAAATAGTGAATTAAGATGCTTGCTTCGCATTGAAAGACCCTTCTAATTATGTGGTTAGGTTTTAATGCCACATTGAAAGCTTGCATTTGCTTTATAACCACACTCGAGTCTCTGCTACTGTTGTAAGTTTCTATGTGCAACTAAACGTTTTGGATGCCTATCTGCCAAGATGCATACGAAGTGTTTGAATGTGAAATGTGTGAATCCCTTTCCCCCTTTTACATCTAAGATACATTATGCGTGAAAGTGTGCTGATTTGACAAAGAATGTTTCTCGTGTTTTCAAACTAATAATAGCCATAATTAATAGCAAGCAATGGCCTATTTTCACTATACAAACAGTATTTGGGAGTGAACCTGCTTGAACAGGGGAATCCCTAAAACGGTTTAGAAAAGTGTGAGTTATGTGATAAATGATTTTACCAAAAGACACAACAAAATTATTAACCGTTATAGCCCATACGCTTTAAAGTGGCTAAGATAATGTGCTTCGGACCATGTGAAAAGAATGAAAAGAATGATGTTATATGAAAAGAATGATGTTACCCCAGGGGATAAGTCCGGATAAACCCTAGAGGCCCTGACGAGAGTTAATGTAATGATCCGATATGTAGCCATCCCGGGAGTAAGAGCTTAAGCGTGAGCATTAAGTCTCACTATGGGGTCGAGAATAGTTCTCACCCAATCAGCACCCTGTAATGATCTTATGCCAGAAGTGCTTTCGTGCTAAGTTAAGAAAAGCAATTGGCCCTTTGCCATTTTAAACGATTAAAAAGGTAAGGAAGTTCTTTTTATTGGCCCAAAAGGCTATATGGAATGATGTATGAAAAGCTTATAAGGGTCGTTACACGATCAAACGAAATGAAACTTCCTTTGAAGACTAAGAAAACGTTTTCAACGAAAGAAAGAAAGCTTTCAATGAATTGAGTTATGAAATGATCCTAAAGCATGTTTGAATGTGGATTCTTAGCCCATGTATTAAAAGAAAGCTTTCAATGGATGCTTTGTGGATGATTCTTAAGCATGGTTGAACGTGGATTCTAATCTTATGTGGCATCATGCTTACCCATAGCAAATCTGTCTGATTTAAAGTGTATGAGATGAGAAGGAAAGTTATAGCACGTTAAAAATTCTATGAATGAAGGAGTCTCTTCCTAAAAGAATGAACGTTGATATGTGAATAGCATGCGAGGGTGTCATATAGCTTAATATGATGTTTAAAGGTACTTAAATACTTGTTATGTGTTTATGTGTGTGATATGTATATTATATGAATGAAATGCCAAGAAAAGTGTAATTATGAAAAGGAATAACCTTATATACGCATCATATGATTGAGGGTTCATGTGTAGTTTAAATGGAGTGTTAGGAAGTTATGTTATGAAAAGAAAAGATCCTTATACTTAGCCTTCGATGCTTACTCGTGTGCCTAACTGCTTACTAGTAAAGAACTCCGTCGTCGAGGAATCTAGAAATATGATTGAGGGGTCGAAGCGAAGTTTATGTTTAGTGATCCTCCCATAAAGGTTCTATGAATATCTATTATGATAGTAAAGTATGAAAAGGTGATATGTGACTAGTGAAGATAGTATTACCTGCAACGGTTTTGGTTTTAAGGGGGTTGGGGGACACTCACTGAGCGTGTGGTTGCTCATCCCACTACTCTTTCCCCTTTTTCCCAGGTTTTCTTTCTGACAGGAAGAAGTTGAGTCAGATAAGTCCAGAAGGAATCTATTGTTTCTTACAAGGCATCGTATGTGCTCATTTGAAGGGATCTTACGTGTTTAATGAAGTCATGTAATGTGCTCTTAGTTTATAAAGGTCTGTAAACGATTATTCTAGTTCATGTAATGCATATAGTATAAAGGTTGCTCTGTATGGCTGTTTGAGCCAACCATCAAGTTAGTTAGATGTCTTCCTGGTTTAATTTAGCTATGTTTTGGGATGTAAATCTTAATACTCCGGTTTTGTTAACCGTTGAGTTGTATCTTCCATTTCTTCTTTATTCATGAATCAATCTGGTTGGTGTACTCTGAGAGAGTGGCTCGTTGAGTTATGAACTCCGGCGTGTGGCCGTTGAGCTATGTTTTAAATGTTTTGCGCTTCCGTTGATTTACAGGGACTTATTGTAAGGCTTTTAGCCTGGAAACAGTCAGTTTTTAGGGGGAACTCTGCCCGTTTCGTCCCAAGAATTAAGTAAGAAGTTAGGAAAGCGTAACGCTTCTGGCCTAGGGCTAGGGGTGTTACATATATATTTATACATATATATATATATATATATATATATATATATATATATATATATATATATATATATATATTATCTATATATATATATATATATATATATATATATATATATATATATATATATATATATATATATGTGTGTGTGTATGTATGTATATACATGTATGTATACATATAAATATAAATATAAATATATATATATGTATGTACATATATATTTATATGTATATATACACAAATATATATAAATATATGTTTGTGTGTTTACATTTTCAGGCTAAAAGCCTCACAATAAACCCCTACTGATCAGCGGAAGCGCAAAAGATTTTAAAAGAAGTTCAACGGCTACACGCCGGAGTTCATAACTCAACGAGCAGCTCGCTCGAAGTATGTCAAACAAAATAATTCATTAATAAAGAAGAAATGAAATATACATCTCGACGGTTCACACAACCAAAGTATTGGGGTTTACATCCCAAAAGATAACTAACTTTATCCAGGAAGACGTCTAACTAAGTAGATGGTTGGCTCATACTGCCATACAGAGCAATCTTTAGACCATACATATTACATGAACTAGAATACTTGGTTTACATGCATTTACAAACTAAGAATACATTCTATAACATCATCAAGCAGTGAGACTAATTCACTATGGGCGCACTTGATTCCCTTTAAGCAAGGGTAACTTCTATTTCGGCATAGCTGACTCAACTTCTTCCTATCATAAAGAAAACCTGGGAAAAGGGGGAAAGTGTAGCGAGATGAGCAACCACACGCTCAGTGAGTATTCCCCGACCCCTTAAAACCGAAACCGTTGCAGGAAATAATATCTTTAATAGTCATATATTACATATTCATACTTCACTATCATATGAGGCATTCTTAAATCCTCAAGGAAGGATCGCTATTCATAAACTTCATTTTAGCCGTTCAAACTTGTTTTTAGGCCTCTGAATTCCTTAACTAACAAGCACTTAAACACATAAGCAAGTATCAAGGGCTAAGCACAGAAACTTTCTTTCATAGATTAAGCATATGGATCTTTTTTTCTCAAAAACATAACTACTTAGCACTCCATTCAAACTGTGCATGAAATCTTATTCATCCAATGTGCGCATAAGGTTATCTCTATTTAAATCATACTTTTCTTGGCATTTCATTCGTATGATATGCATAAGGCACACACATATTTCAAGTCTCATTCAAATCTCATTCATAGGGTATGCATGAAATATGCTTATAAGGCTTTCTTTTTCATAATCGTATCTTACTTAGCATCTCATTCATAAGTAATACTCGGAATATGCACACAACGTTTTATTTTCATTAACATACTTTACTTAGATCTCATTCATACGATATGCACAAGTCATGCACAGGAAGCTTTCTTCCTTTTTACTGAAAACACTTCATTTAGCCTCTTTAGGCACATAAAAACTCTTTTCTTAGCTTCTTGAGGCTCATATTCTTTAAAAGAAATTTCTTTCGTATCGGTCGCATACTGACCCTTGTAAACTATTCACATTTCATTCATTCTAGCGTCTCAATGGCCCTTAAAAACTTTCTTTCTGAAATACTTAAAAAAGCGAAATGCCGACTGCTTTTCTTACTTATTACGAAATTACTCCGAGCATAAGATCAGCATAAAGTGCTGGTTGGGAGAGATCTACATTCAATCTTAGTGAGATTAACTCATACAAAGCTCTTACTCTCAGGATGACAACTAGCTTTTGGACCTTAACCCTCGTCAGGGTCCCTAGGGATTACTCCCTAGGCTACGGATTCCCACGTTCAAGCATGTTCACTCCCATCTATTGTCCCTAAGCACTTATCTTAGTCATTTAAAGCATCTGGTCATAACGACTAATAAGTTTGCTGCCTCTCACAGCGAAATTCTTTTTCATGCAACGCACTCTCTTTTTATTTAAACTCTTTAGGGATTCCACCGTTCAAGCGAGTTCACTTCCAAAACCACATTTACATACTTAAAATAGGCCATCATTCGCTAATAGGTATGGCTACTATTAGTTAAAAACATGAAAACTTCACTTTTCAAACTCGCCCTCACTCGCAACTGGAAACTTGATGACATAAAAGGGAGGGGATTTGCACGTAACACATTCAAACACTTCATAATCAATCTATCTCAGCATAAGCCACACGTGGCCTCGCAATCCACACAATTGTGGTTAATTCACAACCCAAGCTCCCTCCTTACATAACAACTGACCACAGGAAACCTTGAACCACTCATAGTTCTACCTTAAACCATCCAACTACCATCTCGGTTTTCAATTCGATAATCACAACAACATATTATCATGAAAGCTTATAAAGAGATGTGTAATAGGATTTATGCACTTACTTGGGCAAGCAGCACCATCCAGCGATGCATTACCGCAAGCATGCATATATATATATATATATATATATATATATATATAATATATATATATATATATATATATATATATATATATATTTATATATAATAACATTTACGTATACTTCTACAATGGCTTAACCTGAAATAACACTTAACAAACCAACTAAACTAATCAAACAGGGATCTTATCGCATTCGAGGTGTTCATTTATTATTTCAAAGTCACGGTTCAGGTATAAAGTAACTAATCACACAAGTATCGATTCTAAGCACACTCATTTCTTTTCAAAGCTATTAATCGAGCATGAATTAACTAAGTGCACGTGTATCGATCCTAAACATTCATATTTCACTTTGAAGTTATTAAACGAACATGAATTAACTAAGTGCACATGTATCGATTCTAAACATTCACATTTCCTTCGAAGTTATTAAACGAACATAAATTAATGAAGTGTACATGCATCTAATCTAAACAGGCATAATTCATTTCGAAGCTACTTTTCAGGCATGTATTAACTAAATATACTTGACTCGATTCTAAACATGCATAATTCATTTCAAAGCTACTTTTTAGGCATGTATTAACTAAATATGCTTGAATCGATTCTAAACATGCATAATTCATTTCGAAGCTATTTTCAGGCAGCGTATACATGCACAGTCTGAATCGAACTAGACTCAAGCGTAACCAACAACATAGCTATTGCCTATGGACAGATTCTGTGCATATTCAGTAGCGTAATCATAGCCTAAGGTCATATTATTTCCAAGCATCTTTAAAGCAAACTAATCATGCGTATTCTAAGCTGAAATTAACACGAACTGAGGCATGCATAACTAAATGGCAGCGAGCGAAATCTAAGTATAAGCTGTCTGGTTGTGTAGGAACGAATACAAATTCACCACACATCACATTTTTAATCATTCCTTGGCATTTCTAATAAACTCAGCTAGCCCTATTCTAACATTCAACATCAATATGCTAAAACACTTTCGAAAATAATAGTAACTTAGGAGGCGAGAAATACCCACCTGGACTCCAAGCTACGGACTCGTTCTAAGCACTTTCAAGCTCAATTTGGATGCTGGAAAACCTCAATCCTTGACCCAATTAGTCTCAAACACACGCCTAATAGCTGAGACTAAATCCTAGCTCAAATGACTTACTTGAATCAAAACCCTAGCTCCTGAATTGATGAAGTTTTAGTGTAGTTTGGGTCGAATTTGACCCCTCGGTTTATGATGGGGGTTGATTCTGGTGAGAATGGCCGGATTCAGGGACGTGGGTGGCGGTTTAAGGCACTAAAACGTGGCTGGCTTGGCTTCGATTCGCAGAGAACGGTGGGGAAAACGAGTTGGTGGTGGCCAGCAGTGAGTGGGTTGTGCTCAGGGGACCACTGTCGTCCTCCCCTTGCCGACGACATGTAGTGGAGGCGAAGAAGACAAGTGGTGGCCTATGGCTTGCGTAGGAGAGGAGGACAAGCAAAGGAGAGACAGAGAGAGGGCCAGGGTGTCGGGGTCGCTGCCTGAAAAGCATCCCCCCTTTTTACTATTCCTTTTTACTTTTTCTTTTTTTTTTTTTGGGTCAAAAGCTATACTCGTTAAATCCTGTTCCCAAATATGTTAACGTTCACTCTAAGCTTGGGTTGAAATATCCTAAAATCGGTGTCTAAACCAAATTCTGGCTGCGACTAAATAAATCGAATAACGACTTCGAAGGTGTGAGTTCACATTGACTCAAAAGTTTTCTAAATAATCAACGATAATATTAATAACATAAATTGCGACAAAATATTCTTTTTAATAAAATTACCGTTCACAAAAGCACATCAGCAATAATTTAACTCATATAGTTAATAAAAATACAATTTTTATACGGTAAAAAGCAAGACAGTCAGGTTAACTTAAAACAAAGAAGGCGGGTCTTACACTCTTCCCCCCTTTAAAGAGTTTCGTCCTCGAAATTCTAAAACTAAGTTCAGTCATTCCTAGAATGTACGCACACAAACTAGGATCTACACAGTGGGTTTCTAAAAGGTTTCATTTGCAATCACTACCTCTTTTAAATTGAAAGAAAATGGGTTATGGTATCCAGTCTCCTCCTTGCCAATCCTCTTCAAGCGTCTACTCACTTTATTTAGGCACCGAGGGCAAATCGCATCGAAGAGGGGTAGATGAGTTGGCATGGAAACCATATTGAGCTGGTTTTGAAAATGAACATAGACCTTCGAATATTTAGACTCAATTCGTATAGTAGACAGCAACTCTATGCATATGCAGCTATGGGTGGGCATCTAAAGGTGTGACAACTGGGACAATGATATCTCAAGGCTACATATTAGTAGTCTTATTCTAAAACATAAATTCAAGTCACCTTTGGGATCACAATGGTTAACTCAGAGATTCCTATAACACATTAGAACAATAAAAACGTCATGTAGCACTACATAGCGTCATTTAAGTACAATAGCATTACATGACATCACATAGTATCAGCAATTCAACGTTCTTAAGCCAGGAGTTTGAAGTAACATGAAACCGGCTAATATACATATAGCAAGCAATTTACAAGACGAATGCATGTGTGACTAACATTTCTATGTTTTTATATCAATTCCAAATAACTTTTAAACATTTCATTCATAGCTACTAGACAGGACATGCTAAAGTCATATGAAGGTAGTTATCTTAGTCAGGTTCATTCAAAAGTGTGAAGATGTTGGGTCAATCTAAAGTTAATTCATTTACTAGAAGGTTACCACATTACACTAAGGTAGCAGAGACACCAATTATGCCATATTGGCAATGAAGGGACCTGAAGTGGCATTTGAAATCACATTGGCATCACGTACAGTCAATCACAAAACATACCAAGGGTTAAGATTCACATGTAACACAAACCAGCAATACACACTGATAGGAACAATTTGGGAAGAAAACTCCAAGGTAAGAATGTCAATAGGTCATTTTTTTTTTATGGGGGAGACTTTTCCTAGGGTCACTACTTAGAGCTGATTGTCTCTTAAGTCATAGATTCATACGAATGAATGGTTATGCTCCTAGATGAGTCCTTGGTCTGTAGCTTATGGGCCTACATGCTTCCGCTGCGTTGCTCTGATCAAACATATAAAGGCAAGAATATGTAAATGCAGGTTTCTAGGGTCATCTCATCATGCTTCAAATACGGGCGCATGCAGTTACTTAGCTATACCATGAAATTCTAGAAGTCACGAAATGCAAATAATGAGTCAGTAGTCATGTCATGCCATAAATTACAAAACTTGTATTATTTAAACGACCAAGTCATATACAAAACCAACTTAAGTCAAGCAAACATCAAGAAGTGCAACAACTTATTCATAAACCATATAACTGGTCATGGCCTAATTCCTATGGTGCATTAATAACCGCGCATGATAGACGTGAGTATCCATATATAAGGTGACATGACCCTAAATGCTCTACCATGCTACTTTCTTTCACATGAGATGCATATATATATGGACGTCATCCATATAAATGTAGCTTTATAGTTATCTAGTCACGCATTACATGCATCGGGTTCAACTAATCCAATTATAACACGAGAAAAACAGTATTGAAGGGCTGAGAATTGGTGATTCAAGAGTCATGTCGTAAAACCAACTACATAAATCAAATCGCCCTAACCAATACAGTCCCATGTTTAATCAAATTCAGGTCAAGCAATTGTAGAAACTCATTTTGTTGGCATTAGATCACAAACATCTCGATATGCATTTACTGAGCCAATCATTCACAAGACACTTGAATGACTGTGCATAATGATCCTAAGCAATTATATGGGCCCCCATAACTTTTATACTTTGCATAACGTTATGCTCATGCTTCAAAACGCATAGACTCACAGTAATGTCTTACGAAAAGACATCTAAGCAAATATACATGAATACAACCCTCATTTAAAATCTAAGGTCAAGGTTATCCCTCAAGGTTTGTCCCACCTGTTTGGAGTTGGCTGACAATTAACTAACAGGGGTAAGAACAACGACATTGTTAGTCTTACGGTTTTACATTGAGGTTTTGTCACATATTTTCTCGAAAAGGTAACTGTGGAGGTCTGAGGAACTCTTATTACAGATGGGAAGGTTCTACTTTCTACTATGGGCATCCTTGCTTCAACACTTGGTGCTTGTGCTTAAGAAAGTGTTGGGAAGGCATAGACCGCCATCCCAGGTGGTAACGAGGTGATGTATGCGATGTAACAATTCCAAAGTCTGCCAGGTTCGTTCTCCCTTGTACTTTTTAGGTGTATTGGGGTTTGGTATAGCCAAGACACCACCAAGAAGTGCTAAAATGACCTAGTGTATCATCACTTGAGTTGCCAATTTAGGATACAACCACTAGGTGTTTGGAGAGAAAACGAGAAGCTAGCTTAGTTACTGATTCAATACGGCATGATGTGTGTACAAACACGATGAGAGGAGCTTATATACGACTCTCGCTCTTACAATTACAATGGCTATCAAAGAAAACACAAGGTACATTTGTCAAATACATCAGCCTAGAACTTTACAACCTAATTAGAGCTAAAACCAGTAGAAGGTGTCACACTTGCTAATCAAGCGAGGTGTCAAGGACCTTAGTGTAAATGGTCGAGTTTAAGCTTATAGGGTTAATCCAAGCATTATTGTAAAGCAAATGCGAGTCTTTGATTGCAACAACAAGACTCAACCAAACAATTAGAAAGATTTCTAATGCGAAGGCACGACCCTAACTCACTAATTGGAAGGCTTTAACCTTCAAGGTCCTTAGGTTTTCAAAAGAAAATAGTTTAACTGGTTCTAGCTTTATCTCTACCAACCTTCGAGTATGTCTGCTCACTCTATTACGGGGCCCGATAAGCAAATCATACTTTAGGGGCAAAGATAAGCTTAGAGTTAAGGCCTTTCCAATCATTCGATTTCAAATCATATGTTCTTTAAACTTTTGATTAAAATCACCAAGGCATATAAGCAAAACAACTTTGATTGAGCTAACACTTATCTCATCTACGAGAATACAAGTCATTTGGCTTATACTCTTAGCAATTGGTTCTTTCATCCAGCCAATCAGCTTACTCAAGCCGCACCTAACTAGGTAATCGCATTAACATTCACCTGAAACTCCCATTTGCACACAAGGCAGACATGTATCATGTCATTGTGAATGCGTTCGTAGGCAACTATATGAGATGTAAGACTCAGGTCGTGGCCTATAGTCGTAGGACCCTGCTTTAATACCATCAATGTAACACCCCCATGCCCTAGAGCCAGGTGCGCTACGTTTTCCTAACTTTCTACTTAAATTCTGGGGCGAAACAGACAGAGTTTTCCCTAAAAACTAACCGCTTTCAGGCTAAAAGCCTTATAATAAACCCTTATAGATCAACGGAAGCGTAAAACATTTTAAAAGAAGCTCAACGACTACATGTCGGAGTTCAAAACTCAACGAGCAACTCGCTCGGAGTACATCAAACAAAATAGTTCATTAATAAAGAAGAAATAAAAGATACAACTCGACGATTCACACAACCAAAGTATTGGGGTTTACATCCCAAAACATAGCTAACTTTGACCAAGAAGATATCCAACTAATTAGATGGTTGGCTCATACGGCCATACAGAGCGACCTTTATACCATACACATTACATGAACTACAATACTTGGTTTACATATGTTTACAAACTAAGAATACATTCTATAACATCATCAAGCAGCGAGACTACTTCACTATGGGCACACTTGACTTCCTTTAAGCAAGGGTAACTTCTGTTTCAGCATAGCTGACTCAACTTCTTCCTGTCACAAAGAAAACCTGCGGAAAAAGGAGAAAGAGTAGTGGGATGAGTAACCACACGCTCAGTGAGTGTCCCCCGACCCCCTTAAAATCGAAACCGTTGCAGGCAATAATATCTTTAATAGTCACATATCACGTATTCATACTTTACTATCATATTAGGCATTATTAAATCCTCAAGGAAGGATCACTATCCATGAACTTCATTTTATCCATTCAAACTCATTTTTAGGCCCCTGAATTCCTTAACTAGCAAGCACTTAAACACATAAGCAAGTATCGAGGGCTAAGCATAGAAACTTTCTTTCATAGATTAAGCATAGGGATCTTTCTTTTTCATAAACATAACTACTTAGCATTCCATTCAAACTATGCATGAAATCTCATTCATACAATGTGTGCATAAGGTTATCTCTTTTTAAATCATACTTTTCTTGGCATTTCATTCATGTGATATGCATAAGGCGCACACGCATTTCAAGTCTCATTCAAATCTCATTCATAGGGTATGCATGAAATATGCTTATAAGGCTTTCTTTTTCATAATCGTATCTTACTTACCATCTCATTCATAAGTTATACTTAGAATATGCACATAACGCTTTATTTTCATCAGCATACTTTACTTAGATCTCATTCATATGATATACACAAGTCATGCATAGGAAGCTTTCTTTCTTTTTACTGAAAACACTTCATTTAGCCTCTTTAGGCACATAAAAACTCTTTTCTTAGCCTCTTGAGGCTCATATTCTTTAAAAGAAATTTCTTTCGTATCGGTCGCATACTGACCCTTATAAGCTTTTCACATTTCATTCATTCTGGCCTCTCAATGGCCCTTAAAAACTTTCTTTCTGAAATACTTAAAAAGGTGAAACGCCGGCTGCTTTTCTTACTTATTAAGAAATTACTCTGGGCATAAGATCATCATAAAGTGCTGGTTAGAAGAGATCTACTCTCAATCCCAGTGAGATTAACTCACACTAAGCTCTTACTCCCGGGATGGCAACTAACTTTTGGTCCTTAACGCTCATCAGGGTCTCTAGGGATTACTCCCTAGGCTAGGGATTCCCCCGTTCAAGCAGGTTCACTCCCATCTATTGTCCCTAAGCACTTATGTTAGCCATTTAAAGCATCTGGTCATAACGACTAATAAGTTTGCTACCTCTCACAGCGAAATCCTTTTTCATGCAACGCACTTTCCTTTTATTTAAATTTTTTAGGAATTCCCCCGTTCAAGCGAGTTCACTCTCAAAACTGTATTTGCATACTTAAAATATGCTATCATTCGCTAATAGGTATGGCTACTATTAGTTAAAAACATGAAAACTTCACTTTTCAAACTCACCCTCACTCGCAACTAGAAACTTGATGACATAAAAGGGAGGGGGTTTGCACGTAACACATTCAAACACTTCATAATGACACATTCAAACACTTCACAATCAATCAATCTCAGCACAAGCCACACATGGCCTCGCAATCCACATGATTGCGGTTAATTCACAACCCAGGCTCCATCCTCATACAACAACCGACCACAGGAAACCTCGAACCACTCATAGTTCTACCTCAAACGATCCAACTACCATCTCGGTTTTCAATTCGATAATAATAACACATTATTATGAAAACTTATAAAGAGATGTGTAGTAGGGTTTAGGCACTTACCTGGGCAAGTAGCTCCATCCAGCAGTGCGTTACCGCAAGCATATATATATATATATATATATATATATATATATATATATATATATTGATATACATATATATATATTTCTATATGTATATATATGTGCACGTTTATATATATATATATATATATATATATATATATATATATATATATATATAACCACATTTACGTATACGTCTACAATGCCTTAACTTGAAATAACACTTAACAAACCAACTAAACTAATTCGACAGGAATCTTATCGCATTCGAGGTGTTCACCTATTATTTCGAAGTCACGGTTCAGGTATAAATTAACTAATCACACTAGTATCAATTCTAAGCACACTCATTTCTTTTCGAAGCTATTAATTGAATATGAATTAACTAAGTGTACATGTATCGATTCTAAACATTCATATTTCACGTCGAAGTTACTAAACGAACATGAATTAACTAAACGTACATATATCGATCCTAAACATTCATACTTCAGTTCGAAGTTATTAAATGAACAAGAATTAACTAAGTGTACATGTATCGATTCTAAACGTTTACATTTCCTTTGAAATTATTAAACGAACATAAATTTAATAGGTGTACATGTATCTAATCTAAACAGACATAATTCATTTCGAAGTTACTTTTCAAGCATGTATTAACTAAATATATGTGAATCAATTCTAAACATACATAATTCATTTTGAAGCTACTTTTTAGGCATGTATTAGCTAAATATACTTGAATCGATTCTAAACATGCATAATTCATTTCGAAGCTACTTTTCAGGCAGTGTATACATGAACAATCTGAATCGAACTAGACTCAAGCATAACCAACAACATAGCTACGGCCTATAGACAGATTCTGTGCATATTCAGCAGTGTAATCACAACCTAAGGTCAGATTATTTCCAAGCATCTTTTAAGCAACCTGATCATGCATGTTCTAAGCTGAAATTAACACGAACTGAGGCATGCATAACTGAATGGCAGCAAGCAAAATCTGAGTAAAAGCAGCTTGGACGAATACAAATTCACCACGCAGCGCATTTTCAATCATTCCTTGGCATTTCTAATAAACTCAAGTAGCCCTATTCTAACATTCAACATCAATCTGTTGAAACACTTTCGAAAATAACAGTAACTTAGGAGGCGAGAAACACCCACCTAGATCCAAGCTACGGACCCATTCTAAGTGCTTTCAAGCTCAATTTGGATGTTGGAAAATCTTAATCCTTGACCCACTTAGTCCCAAACACACGCCTAATGGCTGAGACCAAACCCTAGCTCGAATGACTTGCTTGAATCGAAACCCTAGCTACTGAATTGATGAAGTTTTAGTGCGGTTTAGGTCAAATTCGATCCCTCAATTTATAATGGGGGTCGATTCTGGTGAATATGGCCGGATTATAGCACGTGGGTGGCAGTTCAAGGCACTGAAACGTGGTTGGCTTGGCTTCGATTCGCAGAGAAAGGCGGGGAAAACGGGTTAGTGGTAGCCGGCGGTGAGTGGGTTGTGCTCAGGGGACCATCGTGGTCCTCCCCTTGCCGGCGACGTGTAGCAGAGGCGAAGAAGACAGGCGGTGACCTGTGGCTTCCATGGGAGAGGAGGAGAAGCAGAGGAGAGAGAGAGGGGGTCGGGGTGTCGGGGTCCCTGCCCGAAAATCATCCCCCTTTTTACTATTCCTCTTTTCTTTTTCTTTTTTTTGGGTTCAAAAGCTACACTAGTTCAATCTTGTTCCTAAATACGTTAACGTTTAGTCTAAGCTTGAGTCGAAATGTCCTAAAACCAGTGTCCTAATCAAATTCGAGATGCGACTAAATAAATCGAATAACGACTTCGAAGGTGTGAGAGTTCACATTGACTTAAAAATTGTATAAATAATCAACGATAATATTAATAACATAAATAGCGACGAACTATTCTTTTTAATGAAATTACCGTTCACAGAAGCACATCAGTAATAATTTAACTCGTATAGTTCATAAAAATACAATTTCTATAACGTAAAAAGCAAGACAATCAGGTTAACTTAAAACAAAGAAAGCGAATCTTACACTCTTCCCCCCTTAAAAGAATTTCATCCTCGAAATTCTAAAACTAAGTTCAGTCACTCCTAGAATGTATGCACACAAACTAGGATCTACACGGTGGTTTTCTAAAAGGTTTCATTTGCAATCACTACCTCTTTTAAATTGAAAGAAAATGGGTTATGGTATCCAGTCTCCTCCTCGCCAATCCTCTTCAAGCGTCTACTCACTCTATTTAGGCACCGAGGGTAAATCTCATCGAAG
>JAKOGI010001781.1:0-7500 GCA_029747015.1 Carnegiea gigantea
TGTGTGTGTGTGTTTATATATTTGTATATTATATATATATATAGATATATATCATTATGTATATATACGTGTGTCTCTGTGTGTGTGTGTGTAAATACGTACATACACACGTACATGTATAGGAAAAAAGACATACATACAGACACACACACACGCACACATAGACACACACACGCACACACACACACACACACACACATAAATATATATATATATATATATATACATATACATATATACATATATATATATATATATATATATATATATATATATATATATATATATATATATATATATATATATGTATACACACACACACACATACGTACATGCATACATTCATACATATGTACATACATTTGTGTTCAGAATACTAAATTGAAATGCGGTGTCACAGCCTAATTAAACTTTAACAAAGATAATGCAGGCTAACTAGCATGGTTTTAGATTCGGGCCATTATAGCCTTACCCCCTTAAAATAAGTTTTGTTTTTGAATTTTACAAATTCAGAGAAAGCTTAGATTTACCTCGAACAGGTAACGGTATTTGTTTCTTATGTCTTCTTTCGTCTTCCATTTTGCTTGAGATGAAGTATGGTTTGCTCACAGAACCTTTACTAGAGGGATGCTTTTATTTCAGAGTTATTTAATGTTGTAATGTAATATTTCCACAGGATGCTGTTTGTAGATCAGATTCTCAGCAACCTGTACGAGCTCTATTATAATGACATGGTTTGGATCTGGAATATACTTTCTAAGATGTGAAGTGTGAAAAACATTGTGCATATACTCAAGTTCTGCTGGTAAATCCAATTTATTAGACACATGGTTTAACTTCTCACTAAGTTCATAAGTCCTGTTGTATCTAGGGCTCAATTTACCCCTTATATTGAACTTTCTCATTCCGTTGTCTAGGCATACCTTTAGGAACACTTTATCTCCCATTTGAAATTGTAATGGTCTCATCCTTTGATCAACATAACTCTTATGTTGGCTCTAGGCTGCCTTAATATGTTCTTGAATCTTCCTCATTTTCTCAGTGGTCTCTTGTATCAACTCAGGCCCTATATTTAATGTTTCATTCCAACTCACTCTAATACAAGGGTGTTCTGTACTTTCTTCTATATAGTGCCTCAAAAGGAGCCATTCTAATGCTGTATTGATAATTGTTATTGTAAGAAAATTCCACTAAGTGTAAATATTTTTGCCATTTTCCTTGAAAGTCAAGAACACATGCTCTCAGCATATCTTCCAAGATATGATTCACCCTTTCAGTCTTTCTGTCCGACTTAGGGTGATATGAATTACTGCAATTTAGTTTGGTCCCAAAAGCTTTCCACAGGACTTGCCAAAATCATGCTTGAAATCTTTGGTCTTTGTCAGATACTGTGTCTTGTAATCGGGCTATTTCTTTAACATACAATTATGCCAGTCTCTCTACATTGCCAAGTGTCATGGATTGGTATGAAATAGGCAAATTTGGTGAGTCTATCAACAATGCACTTAAATAGCATTCTTTTTCGAAGCTAGGGGGCAATCCCATGATAAAATCTATTGAAATTGAATCCCATTTCTAGGTAGGAATCTCCAAAGACCTCAATTTACCTACTAGACATTGATGTTTAGCTTTCACCCTTTGACAAATGCGGCACTTGTCTACATATTCTGCAATTTCTTCTTCATATTATCCCACCAGACAAATTATCTCAAATTCTTATACATTTTTGTCCCTCCTAGATGCACTGAGTAGCGACTATTATGGGTTTCTTCTAAGAACTTTCTATTCAGTTCCTCCTTATTAGGCACACACAGTTGGTTTTGAAACCTCAAGGGTCCATCCTTATGCATCATGAAGTCAGGCGATTTCCCCTGTGTAACAGTGTATCTAAGCCTCTCTAATTTAGCATTATCCTTTTGGCTTGACTTAATCTCTCCTGCTATTGAAGGTTGTACTTCTAATGCTAACAACAACCCATCTATTAACCTTTACAATACAAGTTCAATAGCCATATTCTTGAGATCTTTCAAGATGCCAAGTTAGGTACTTATCATTGTGTTCAAACTATGTTCGACCTTCCTACTTAATGCATATGCTACAACATTCACCTTTCCTGGGTGATATTGAATTTGTAAATCATAATTATTAAGCAACTCCAACCATCGTCGTTGTCTTAGATTGATCTCTTTCTTGGTAAAGATATACTTTAGGCTCTGATGATCAGTGTAGATCTTACATGGCACTCCGTATAAGTAGTGCCTTCATATTTTGAATGGAAAACAACTGCAATAGCTCCAGATTATGGATTGGATAGTTCTTTTCATACGGTTTGAGTTGCTTAGAGGCATCAACTATTACCTTATCATCTTACATTAGCACATAACCTAACCCATTCTTAGAGGTAGCACAGTAAGTAGTGCATTCTGTACATTCTATGGGCAAAGTAAGGATAGAAGTCATGGTCGAGCGCCTTTTTAATTCTTGAAATCCCTCTTCACACTTGTCCGATCACTTACATTTAGCCATTTTCTTTAGAAGATTGGTCAGTGGAGACACTATTTTTGAAAAATCCTTCACAAATCTCCCATAGTATTCAAGTAAGCCAAAAAAACTCCTTACTTTGTAACATTAGTTGGCCTGGGCTATTCAGAAACTAGTTTTATCTTTTGAGGATCAACTTTAATCCCTTCTTTGGAAACTACATGCCCCAAAAATATCACCTTAGTCAACCATAACTCACACTTTTTAATTTAGCATATAGTTGGCGTTCCCTCAAGGTTTGTAATATAGTTCTCAAATGATTGACATGTTCCTCCTTGTCCTTAGAGTGTATCAGGATGTCATCTATAAATACTACTATAAATTATCCAAATATGGTCTGAAAACCCTATTCATGAGATCCACGAATGTAGTAGGGGCATTGGCAAGTCCAAAGTGCGGCATAGTTATTAACCTCCTGATTCGAATTTTATGATCTTATGATTCTCCGATCCAACAACCCTCCACTTATCCAACTCTCACTAAAATCTTAAAGTAATTAGGATCTTACGATCCTAATTTAGTTCAAAAAATGTATGGTAGGATCATTATATGAATCTAAGATCCTACGATCTGATACATGATCTTAAATAAATTTTATCAAGTGCTCATACTAAATTCTAATCGAGAAATTATCCTAACATTATATATTTTATATCAAAATGGCCTACAAAATATAGTTAAGTTGAATTCTACAATCTCTGTGGATCTTTATTAAGATTTTAGTTCTTATGAAAATAATTTTTACTATTCTAAACAAATATTAGATTTGATTGATTCTACGATTCTGATTCTAAGAACCCAACTAATTCTCAATAGGATCCTGATTCTAACAACCTTGCATCACGGCAAATTCATAATAACCATATCTAGTCATGAAGGCTGTTTTGGAAATATCTTCTGGCATAATTTTAAGCTAATGGAAACTAGACCTCAAGTCAATCTTTGGAAACACCCCAACTTCTTACAATTGGTCGAACAGATCATCCATTCCAGGCAAATGGTACTTGCTCTTAATAGTAATTTTGTTTAACTCTCTATAATCTATACACAGCCTTAAAGTTCCATCCTTTTTCTTCACAAATAAAACTGGGATTCCCCAAGGTGGCACACTTAGTCTAACATACCCTTTCTATAATAATTAGTCCAGTTGGGTTTTCAACTCTTTGAGCTCTATTGGGGCCATCCTATGTGGGGCTTCCAAAATGGGTTGTGCACCAATGATTAACTCAATCTCAAAATCAATCTCTCTTTAGGGACGTAAACCAGGAAACTCTTCAAGAAAGACATCGGAAAATTCACACACTACTGGGATATTTTCTATTTTCATCTCTACCTCCTTAACTTCAGTGACATAACATAAATACTCTATACAATCTTGCCTTAATAACTTACTTGCCTTCATGATCGAGATTATGAGATACTCTTTCCCATTCCTTTCACCATTGAAGCGTACTACTCACCCCTTTTGGTCTTTTAAAGTGACCTTAAGGTCCTTACGATCAATGTTTACCCCATGAGTAATCAATAAATCCATCCCCAAGATTATATCAAAATCCAACATGTCGAATTAGATTAAATTTTTGGGGAACTCATGCTCTCCAATCACAACAGGAGCATGCTTATAAAGAATGGGACATTTTATCACTTGTTCATTTGGCAAACTAATTCTATAGTTAGTCCACATTCTATCTTTTTCTAAGTGTAATTGTAATGCAGTTCAAGTGGATACAAATGAATGGGTAGCATCTAAATCAAACAAAATAAAAAATGGATTTAAATTTAAAAAGAGTTATAGTGACAATCGTACCAGTTATAGTGACAACCATACTAGAACTGTAGTTCCTTTTTACTCATCATTTAGACTTGTCCTACCATTGTAGGTTTAGGGGGAAGGGTTCCCTGTCATGGTAGCATCAGTAACCTTGCAACCCCTTTTTCTATAGCCTTCTATCTTCTTAGGTAAGTGGCAATCAAGTGATTAGGACTACCACACCACATGCATTTATTAATACCCATATGGTACTCTATTGTAGTATTGTTTGTTCGAGCACACTTCCTATAAGGTTATGTTAGAGTTGTTGGATAGGTTTCTTCTGGGTTACGCTCTCGCTTGATGTCCCATGGTCATTCCACTTACTTTGCTGATTTCCTAGGTTTAAGGTCCTTAGCTCGCTTTTAACTCACTCCACCTCAGCAACGCATTCGTGCAACTCTTGTTAGGTTTGAATTGGTTAACCAGCTAATTGATTTCAAATGTAAAAGGCTAAACCTTCCTCAAACCTTCTCATCTTTATTCTTTAGAAGCCACGAAGTCTGGAACAAATCTCGAAACCTCAATGAACTTGCTGGCATACTACATCAGTGACATATCACTGCTCATCTTCAACTCCATGAATTCTTTCTCCTTTTATTGTTAAACTGTAATTGGATAGAATTTAATCCTTAATAAATTAGCCTTAGTAAGCTCAGCTCCATGTAACTTATCCTTCATAGTGCTCAACTAGATATCTGCTGCACCAGCTAAGTAAAAGGTCCCTATGTTCACCTTATTTTCCTCTGGCACTTGAACAACTGTAAATATTTTCTCCATTACCCTAATTGATTCTTCAAGCTGTACAGGGTCAAACTTCCCATGATAGACCTTAGAGTTACGTAACATCAAGCTACCCTATCAGCCAAGTTATCAAATTTAGGGGTAGTTTAAGGAGGTACAAGGGGAATCCTTTTCATCAATTTAGTTGCTAAAATTTTCCAATAATTCGGACCTTCAACACTACTAGATACTTCAAGGGCTACTGCTCGGCTCTACTGAAGTTTTGCTGCGGGTTCACGAGCACTTGGTCGTCTGACCATTGAGTTTCACCCTCATTATTGTTTAGATTGTTTTTCACAAATTTTGACATACTGGTCACATAAATGAAAATTGTTATCTAAATTTTCATAGGATTATGACAAAAAGATGACCATTCCAAAATCAAACAAAATTTTAAATTTACACGCTACTTTCATTGCATGCATATATAGAGATTACCAAAAGAATATCATAATACATCATGGTAGCACTTCCACATTTTAGCTACGGTTTCTAGTCTATCCCCTTCCTGTACATATACCAACTTGAGTTAACTACCTAGTCAAATTCACCCCAAACCCCCCCCCAAAAAAAAGGCAGATTAGATCATCATAGCTAGTTAGATTAATCTGCCTATATACATCATATCTACATACAATGCGCAGAAATAATATCACACTGTACCATCTATACTGAATGTAGAAGCAAAAGACTAAAATTTAGAACATAAAGTAAAATAAATCAAACTCTAACGATCCTGGGACAAATTGTAATATGGGTCAGAAGAATCATCGTCCTCCTCACCGGAGTAGATGCTGCTTCAGTCATATCTACATCAGAACCCTTCTTTTCGAGGTCTCCCTCATGCAACCATGGCTTTTCCTCAGGCTGCTCCTTAGGCTTAGGCTCTTCCTCCTCCGCCTGCTCCTCCTCAAGCTCAAACACTTCCTCCTAAGAGCTCAACTCGATCAACTCTGGAGAATTCAGTATATCTACTGCATGGGCCTCTCCAGAGGCCCCGAATCCTCAGATGAATGAGAAACATCCTCCTATCCGACCTGTGGTAAGGAAGCATGCGGCTACTGAGCTGGTCACAGTAGAGGGTGGTCCTTGGACAAAGGGAGATGGGGTGGAGCAATAGGGAGAGGCACACCTAGTGTAGGAAAGATATACGGGAGCGTCCCATAAGTAGTGCCCCTTTGCTCCATCTCCTCTCTCAATAACAGCTCTATGGCGATGGTGGTCCATGCCCCCTAAAATGTAAAATATATCCCCGTCATGGGTCTCCCGTAACCATAAGATCTGGATGTCACAGTCTAAACTCATCCCAAGGGCTGTGATAGGCAGGGACCACAAAAGTCTACGAGTACGAGCTAGCATATTGTAAAACTCTGAAAAAGGTTCCTATATATGGGCTACTATGACAGCGGGCATTAGAGAGATATGAGCTGCAACAAAAATTCCCAATATCATGTGAATAGCATACGGATATGAAGGAACTCCTGGGTGATCCATCTAAAACATGGAAATATACAAGGAAAAAGAGAAGCCACATCCGTATACATATTCCTTAGAAAAATAATTTTTCCAGGTCATACTCCTAAAACCTCATCACCTAACCCTCGAACACCCTATTGGTTGCAGTGATTTGCTAACCCGACCCTGATACCATAAATATAGTGCTCATAATTCCCTAATTACCGAGTTATCTTAATCCAATACTTTATTGATTATAATCACAACAGAAGTCCTTTGGTTGGAGGCATTATCAAAGTCTCGAGTTGGACAGGGCTTTTGTGAACTACGTTATTTTCTATATCATTTTCACAATCACGAAGTCCACTAAAAGAGAGGATAAGAAAGTACATACACCACACTATTTGGTTTTGTAATACAAATTACAAACTTAGGAGTTTTTGAACACACCAGAAAGCATTTTGTCCAAAGATTTATACAAGCAACATGTCTTTCGGAGTGCTAGGTAGAAAATCACTATAAGCAAAAATACCGCGTACCTAATCTACTTCTTGCTATCTTTTAGCCTATTAGGAGGAGGGCCATGCACTGATCCCTTACCTAAAATAGAAAACATAAAAACATTTTGAATAGTGAACCTAAACACAGTGCGTATATCCCGATGCTGTAAAAAAAAAAAAAACTTCGTGTTCAGTTTAGTTGGGCGCTTGTATTTCAAAACATTTTAGTTCGAAAACAAGAAAGAGAGAATGTGAGCAAAACTACTTTGCCAGTTATTATTTGAAACTCGAACCCCTGTTGACTTCTGAAGTGATCATTGAGATAGGTGCACACCTCTTAGGCTAATTAGGAAGGCAAAGTTGCAGCTGCACAGGTAATCTGGAGGGCGTAAGCCCTGATACTCGATAACT
>JAKOGI010001781.1:12500-157500 GCA_029747015.1 Carnegiea gigantea
ACCCATTCCATGACTTCATTAAAGCTAAACAACTTACTAAACAGTACTCAACAAATTTAACTTCACATCTTGGATCAAGAATAAGCACACAATAGATATAAATTGCACTTGAACCAATACTTGTCAAATTTACCAAGCATTTGATTAGCCATAGCAGCTAAAAAGTCATAAGTACTCTCAGTCGCTTCAAGCAAATGACACTGAACCATCCGTGCACCTTTGAAATACAAATTAGATGTCGGTGTCTTAACAGCTCTAAACATACATGTTGCATTAGAAAATAGCTTCAATGGCGAATCACTCGACGCCAATAAACAAATACATTTCGATAATTCAAAATATTATCAAGCATCATATAAGTTGAATTCCAACGAACTTACATATCCAAATTTAATTTCCTTTTCACATCTAAATGAAAAATCATTTCTCTACTTTCATAAAACTCTTTACTTCTGTGAGGAGATTTAGTAATAAGCTTCACCAAATTTCTAATCTTTTCAAGAATTTAACTAATCAACTGTAGACCATCTTGCACAATACAATTTAAAATATATGCACAACATCTTACATAAAAAAATGCACCACTACTAATCACCCCACTTTTTGGAATGAGACACTTTTTTATATTAGCCACCATCACATCATTCTACTTAGCATTATACATGGTGATAGTGAGTATCTTATGGTTTATATTCTATTGAGCAAGAAATATAAACACTTCATTCGCTATGCTTTTACCATCAAAGGGAGGTGTCAATGCCCTAATTTTGTGCAATTTCCAAGCACTATCTACAAAGTGGGCAGTGATACAAATGCATGTTGATAAGTGTGATTTGACTTCCAATTCTCAATTGTCAAACAAATCCTCCTAGGAGCTTTCAAAAACATATCCTTCACCTTATCTCTTTCCCGTACATACATGGATAACAATTCTCTTTTAGCCGTTGAATGACTAAATGATATAAAATTTAGATTAGCTTTAGACAGCATTAGTTCATCTAAAACCTTTCTCCTCAACAGTTGCAAAGAATGAGCTCCTTCTACAATATAAAGTACAATTTCTTTATGGAGTTTATTCATGTTAAAGATAAATTCCCCGACATCATCACTATCCCCATCATCACATTGATACTCGCTACTCTGCTAGGCCGTACTAGACATCTATCTAAATGGCGCTTTAAATGAGAAGCACCACTTCCCGAACTAGCAACCAAAGGGACTTTACAATGCTTACATGTTGCAATTTTCTCGCCTTGTGCATTCATGCCTTGTAAGTGCTCCTTCCACACTTTAGACTTTTTCCTCCTTTTACGTTGTGGCCCTTGTGCAGCACCATATTCACTATAGCCATCTTCAACTACTTGCCTTGAAGATGTTGCTTGACTTTCCAGGCCTAAGATATAAACAAGAACTGAATATTCAGTTCAATATGTCAAGGACTCACTACATCCAACCATGAATCATACAAAGTGTATAAACTTAGGACTTGTTGTCTATTTACATGTGCAACTAAGTGCACAAAACAAAACCCTACTCCCATGGGCAGTGAACAAAGTGTATAAATAGAATTGAAGAGTTTAAGACAAATCTGTATACTTAATTGCTTATGGGCAGTGATGAGAAGTATCCTAAATTGCAGAAACCTTGAAGTTGAGCAACAACAATGGCAACAACAACCCAAAACCCAGAAAAATAAGCAGAAAAAATAGACATAGAAACCCTTTTGTACCCTTCTGGTATGTTATCATTCCAAATTCCCATCTCCACACTTTCTCCCAATTTTTATCAATCAATATAATCACCAAATTTATCAATCAAAATACCCATTTTGAGAGAGATTAGCAACAATCACATTAACAACACATTGCATTATTCAAGTCCTCCCAGAAAAAAAGTGGTGATTTGAAGGGTTTAAGACAAACAAAGAAAAGGGTTTACCTTGAATCAAATCAAACCAGATATTAGTAGGAATAGGTCGAGCAAACCTAGCTTCAATTTCACCGAGTTCTTCAATTGCATTAGTTTCGCCCCTAATTTTTTGAGTACTGAGATTGAAAACCCAGTGAGAGAATTCAATTGAGAGATGATTTAGAGAGAAAGAGAGATGAAAAAGCTCAAATTTTAGAGAGAGAATGAGGAGATCATCAGAGGGAATGAAGAAATTTTGTTTACAGATCGTCGACGCTTTCCATAAGCACACAACAGTGAAGTGAATTTTGTTGAGAGCCTCATTAAACAATCTGTAAGCCCTTACCCATATCCTGACCCTTGACTGACCCGATTTTGCCTATAATTAAATGACCCGTAAAAAGCCTAACTCAATTGTCATTTAAGTGGGTGTTGACCCTTGTTTGACGGGCCCGACCTAGGCGGCCCATTGAGGCCCCTACTCACTACTTAGGCCTAGTACTGAAGTTTGAAACCAAAATTTTACCACTAAGTTAAAAGAAGCTTTCATTAGTTAATTCTTAACACTGAGTGTGTATTGTTAGGTTGGGATTTTTGCTTGTGCAAAAGACAAGAATAAAATGACCACATTTTTAAGCATGAAATTGAAAATAAGAAATGAGTGCACTGTTCACTTCAGGGCAATGTCAAGCCTAGGGCTCTAGGTACGATATACGAAGAATTCTTTTTATGGTTAGATCGAATATCTTCTGTCCCCGTGGAATGGAAAAAGAATTTCGTATTCTTCTCCTTCTTTGCTCTTGAATGTGTCGAGCCTCACGTCGTGTTGGAGCCTTTACAACATATTGCGGACCATGCGTATTCTAAGATTTTTTACTAATTAAATGTCTTATTTTTGCAAAGTAACTTTATACTCTGCATTATAAATGATTAGCTTTCATATTTACTATGTAATAACTAGATTGACTTTAATCAATTAAAGAATTGGAGTTGACTACATTTTTAGTTGAACACTTGAACTAGTTCAGTTTTGTGCTTAATCCTACAAAAAATTACAAATGGGTATCTTCTATTTTATGTAAACTATTTTTAGGGCCCCTTAATTTGTGAATATATTTTGAAGTAGCTTTATTGTTGGGGAAACTATTAAACAGTGCTTTTGTAAGGTGATGACCTATCTTATCCGATGTGATGTTGGCGAGAAAAAGGAAAAATTTGTGGAATGCCAATCATGCCTTTTGTTCATTGGATGGAAAGAAAAAGCGGGCACGAGGCTCACAATGGTCAAGATATGTTGATAAAAGCAACCCTTTTTGCTCGTTGTACTCATTTGTTCATCTACCTTCTTTCCCTGCTTTCTCCCACGACAACTCACCTCTCCACTCCCCTCTTCACTACAACTACTCGCTCCTCCATTGAAGCAAGCCCAGTAGTTCTGTGAATGGATTTTTTTTTTTTTTTAAGTGTGAAGTTTCAAATACACAATCCCTATTGTAGCTGATAATTTGTGAATGATATTTTTGCTTGTTGCACTCCAGATCTCTCTCCATGCCATTCCAGATCTTGAACATTTGAAAGTGGAGTTTTTTTTTTTTTTTTTGGTTCGAGAAGTGGAACATATTTTGTTATTGAATTTTGATGGTTTGTTGGAGAAGTTGGATTGAAGTTAATAATTGATAATTTCGAAGATGATAATTGAATTGAAGTTGGACACATCATATTGTAACTGATAATTTCGACAAATTGTTGAATTTCGAAGGTGACAATTGAATTTCAAAGGTGAGCATGGAAGATTTTGAAGTTGATAATTGAATTTCGCAGGTGCTAATTTCGACAAACTGTTGTCACTGATAATTTCGAAGGTGATAATTGAATTGAAGTTGGAACCCTGAAATTTTTTGAAATTATAATATGAAACTTAATGGAAATATTGTAATTATGTTTTATTATAGTTTTTTCAATAAATGACTTTGAAGTACCCTACGTTTTTGGATAAAAATTTTTTGGTCCCTGACTTTTTAAAAATTACACTAGGCTCCCTAATTTTTTGAACAAAAGACTTTTAGGTCCTTTTCTCTATTATTTTAGCGCTTGAACTTTTAGAAATTACAGAAAAGTTCCTGGAATAGGAAAACTATGTAAACAAGCTGTTTTTAGAGGTTTTTTCAGGAAATATGCTTGTTTTAACTAATTAAACGTTTTATAATGACTTTACTGGTACCAGTTATCACAACCTACTACTTATATATTAGATATTATATTTTTTGTGATTATAAGCCCACCATTCTTAGCAAAATAATTAAAGTTTAATTAGAGAGTTTCGACCATTACCTGAACTTAGTCGGCACTAGACACTGGCGTTCCTCTAGCTTCCGATTTACAGAGATTACTAATCTCAACCCCACCTTCCTTAGATCAGGTATAGCACAGATCTGTTTCTTTTTCTACCTCAAACTGTAGTTACTAATTAAGTTTTAAGTATTTTAAAGGATAATGAGACTTTAATCAAGAAATTATAATACTTAAGACATAACGTTCAATTGGATAACGTTCCCTATAAGGAAATTTCTTTTATTTAAAGCTTGAAAGTGGAAATATTACAATGGAAAGCTTGAAGAGGGACTTAAGCTAAGATCATTAGAGATGCTTGCTCATAGAGCAATGGAGAATCCCAACTTCTCTTGTGCTCAAGACGCTCAAATGACCATGTCCCTTCTCAGAACTCAACCTGTCCTTTTATAAAGGGTTGGGGGTACATAGGATGCCCTAATGACTATAGTACAAATTGGTTTTTCACATGGCTACAGTGCACACTGATTTTTCACATGGCTACAGTACACATTAATGGCTATAGTACATTGCTTTATTTTATAAACCCAACACTTGTCAAAATAGTACAATAATAGAGTAACCAATTTTCAGAACTTTTAATGATGACAAGAGTAGTCATTATTACTGAAATTCTACATGCCTTTATCTCCAATTATATCTTCCAGACCAGCATCGTCTAGATAATTATCAAAATCTTCATCAAATTAAAGATGCTCTAGTTCCCATTTCTCAAATAACTCAAGGAGATATTCCTTTCCTTTTTCTGACAAGAATTTTTCAGCTCCAATGTCAAAGAGATAGTCCAAAACATCTTCTGAAGTCGCTCCGTCTATCTTCATGTGTCTGCTAAACTCCTTATGATAAGTAAAAGTAGTATTTCCGCAATGCATTAGTCTTTTTTCCTCGTTCAATTAATCTCCAACTCTTTTGATGAATGTTTTGAAAAATCTAATGGCGCTTGCTAAAGCAGGTTCAGTAACTAATTCTCGATGTTCTAGATTTCATTCTTATCATCGATCTTTGGGGTCATCGAAATCAACTATCTGAACATGATAATGAGTTGGTTTGGCTTTTCCATTTTCATACTTGATTAGTGTATAATGTACCTCCACATATAGACATCTGTTATTTGGGATTTTTGTTGGACCATCCAGAGATGTAAGAATCCAATGGATCTTCTTGAAAATGCATTGTTGAAATTTAGTTAGTTTTGAGAGAAATGGGAACTTCGGATCTGGGAACTCCATAAAATGAACTACCATCCCATACTTCCAGGCTTTTATGAGGGGTCGTTTGGCGAGATTGAATTTGTTGGGAAACTAACATCACCAACTCTAGACCTATCAAGAAAGTAGAATGTGGTACTCCAGGACTCCCAAACATCATAGGAACAATGATGATAATAGTCAATACAGGCTGCATACAATTCGTTGAACCATTTTTCTTGAACATAGGAGCTTATTTTTTCTTGGATATCAGAAGGACATCTAAGGTAATTAACTTGTAACTCTAGAAGAGAAAATCTTTAGGCTATTAGGTAGGCAGAAGAAAGTAAACCAAAGCGTGATCTACTTTTTGTGTGGAACTCCAAAGTATCAATAAGGACTTTACTAGAAGGAGTAACCTATTCTAGTAATAATAACATCTCATTATAGATTTTCTCCTTTTTTGGCAGGAGTTAAGCTCTGATGATCACTATTGATGAGTTCTCGAGTTAAACTATCTGTCAGAGAGTTCTTTGATATCTGTATATGTTCAATAGAGAAGAAAACCTAGTTAAGCCGTAATTGTCAATGCAGGAGTCGCCCTTGCACTTGCATATTTTGATAAATTCTTTTTTACAAAATCAAATACCTTTGTAAATAGTTCAAACGAAAAAAGGTTTTCGGGCTAAAAAGATTAAAAATATTTCAATTCCTCTTATGACTGCAAGGATTTCTTTTTCCATCATAGGATAATTGCATTCTGCATTATTAAAACTTCCACTGCAATATTTGCAGAGTTTTTCTTCTTCTTTGATTTTGAGTACTGTGCTCCTATGCTCAGTATTGGCATCTATCTCAAGCACCAAAACATCTCCTTCATTAGGCAAATTAAGAAGAGGAAGATTTTTAAACATCTTTTTGAAAATTTGAATAATCTTTGTATCAGTAATGGTCCATGTCCAACTTACTTCTTTTTTGAGTTTCTGCTGCAATGGCTTTCTCAGTTTAGCTAAATCGTTAATGAAATTAGAAGCGTAGGTAAGGCATCCAAGAAACCTTTCTAATTGCTTCATATCTTTAATTTTTTCAGGGAAATTCTCTACCTTTTCCATAATATACTTTTGTAGGATGATTTGTCCAGCTCTTATCTCTAAGCCTAAGAACTCAATTTCTTGTTCATCATAAATGCACTTACTCTTATCAAGTATAATACCATGATCAATGAACCTTTTGGTCATAGCTAAGACATTATCTTTATGCTGTTCTATAGTTTTGGAAAAAGACAAAGATATCATCAATATAAACTAACCAGTAATGATTAAGGTCTTTGAAAATGTTATCAATTCTTCTTTGGAATATTTAAGGTGCATTTTAAGACCAAATGACATTTACTATCCATTCATGATGTCCTTAAGGGGCAATAAATGTAGTTAAAGGAATGCTTTCCTCATCCATTTTAATATGCCAATATCTGCTTTTGCAGTCCATTTTTGAGAACCAAGAGGCTCCTTGAATTCTATTGAAAATGACTGTTTTATTAGGAATATAATAATCATCAAAGACAGTGTTATCATTAAGTTTTTGTAATTGATCACAATTCTTGCTTTTCCTCTTTTTTCTTTTGCATGATTTCTTACCATAAAAGCGGGACTGGTATGAGGACTCTTGCTATTCCTGAATAATCCTTTTTCCAGAAGTTCTTTGATTTGTTTATTAAATAGTTGGATGTCCTAGTATGTATACACCATTTGTTTTACTCGGATAATAGTGTTGGGATTTAATAGAGTGATTTTAGCAAATGTTTTATCTTTATCCCAAAACTTTAGAGGATTATCAACGTAGAATTCTCTGCATAGTTTTTCTTGTTGTTCGATAATCTACTCTTTAATAGATAGCTTGAGTAATGAGATTGTCAGTGGTACCTCTCATTGTGCAGTCATTACTTTCTCACCACACTACCTTCATGTAAACTCAATTTTCTGATCAGTCTAAGCCTTAATTTTCAAATAGGAATTGAGTGACCATTGATTGTGAATATTATTTGGCTTATGGTCTGCGTGCATGGAGAATATAATCTCTGAAAACTATTTCCAATAATTATATCACGAGGGGGTTGATCGGTAGCCCATAGAATTGGTACAATGTATTGAACTCCTGTTAATTCTATGGATAACCCTTCTATTATCTCATTATGGCTCATGATACTATTGTCATCTATCCTTACTTGTAAAGAGTTTTTGGCTTTCATTGTTGAGCAAAAATTTAATAAAAATAAATAATATACACAACATAACTTTCCGACATGCAAAAAATGCACATGGGTTTATTTTGAGTACGACCCTATTCAAGAGGATAAAACTCCTTAATTACATCCCCGTCTCGGTATACTACCATTTGATTCCAACTCGTTCTATTTTACTTTTTCTTTCTTTGTTTTGTTTTGCGTTAACAAGACTTTATATAATTTGGATTGACAATTATCATATTTTTAATATTGAATCTCCTGTATCCAAAACTTAATTGCATCAGATAATGGCTATATAGACACCTTCTAGGAAGGGTACTATACGTACACATTCTTCTCGTGCAGGTTAGGAAATGGGTAGTTTTATTTGATTTGGAATTTGGGTTGTACTCATTTTTTTTATCGTGAGCTGCCTACGTACTCTTTAAAATTTTATTTGATTCAATTTATCTTTTATTTTGGTTAAGTTAATAACCATTTGATATGATTTTAATTATTTATGTTTGCCTAAAAAGTGATTGTAATTTTGATTTAATTTTGACATTTGGATTTCTTTTTAACTCATGGCTAAGTTGAACTTTTAGCCATTTCACCATTTTTATTTGTCGACTTAACCTTGATTGGGGTCGGTTGATTAATATCTTTAACTTGCGATTGCACCTAAAATTTATTTGTGAATTTCCTATGCACCCTTAGTGGGATCAAATTAACGTAGTTGTTGGCCCAAAAATTATTTTTTTAGGCTTACATCCTGGGGGGGAATTTGGTGAGCTTGGTTGTATATTTGGCTCGGGTCTAGTCTATTTTTTCATACTTATTATTTGAAAAAAAAGCTTTGACTTTATGATAAAACTCATTTTTTTAGATTTATCTTGGTTACGTAACATGTAACAAAATCTCATAGAACTGTAACGTTAGCTTTTTTATTAAAGGGAGGAAATAAATAAGACTTTTTTTTGGGTCTATTTCACAGACTCGGAAATTTGAGGGGGTTGGTTTCTGTATTGGGAGGCTTGACTTTTTTGTCGTTTGAGCAAGTAAGGTGCAATTGACTTGAAAAGATCAATTTTTGTGAAGAGAGGGGTGTTGGTTTGAGCCCATTTGAGAATTTCGATTTAGACGGAACTCGGTAAAATTTTATATCGAGCTTCCTACGTATCCTTAATGGAATCAAGTCACTGTAGTTCTAGTCGATATTTAAAATATTTTATTTTTCCCTTAGAAAACTTAATATAAGCAGAGGCTCAAATATTGTTAGCTTCCGCTCATAATTTGTGAGCGCTACCAATCTATTTTCATCGGTACTTGCTTTTTAGTCAACAATACCCACTCCTATTTTGATACGTTTAACAACCCATGACCAAATTAATTTTAAGACAGTTGAAAACTAGTATGTGCGTCTTCCAGACCCTTTCACCTTTGCTTTAGAAGAAGGACAGCGATGGTTGGGCTTTGTCTGCTTCCCATTTTTATCCATCATTATCTTGACATTTCTTCTCTCCTAATTTGTTTCCTCCAGTTGGGCACCCAGACCTTTGTTTTCTTTTTCTAAGACCCCAAGTGATAGATAAAACGACTATGGTTTTGAAGGCTATATTTTGTTCTTTTTGTGAACAGAGGACCTTGCTCTTTCCATCTCCCTTTTTTTTTTTTTTGGAAGACAATCTCTATTCTTGTCGCCTGTTTTAATAAAGCGCCAAATTTATAGCTTGTTTTTCTCATGTCATCAAGCATACTGACTGTCTTCTTAGCGTCATTTACGACGAAGATTAAGATGATTTTTACAACTTTAAGACACCATGTTGTTTCAGATCACCATAAATCACTCATCATGGCACAAGATTTTTTTTATTAAACTGCATGGCCTTTTACAGGCTACCGGGAACTAGGAACCTAGAATTGCAGCAGGCTTTCGCAAAACAACCAAGTCACAAGTGCTCTCAAACTTCTACTTTTTATGGGTCCAAATTAACCCATAACCGCTATATATAGAAATTTGTGGGTCCTTGCGAACAGGGATTCATGGTGAATCTGAATTTGTGAGTCCTTGCGAACGCCGGATCCTTGTAAATTCGAATTTATGAGTCGTTACGGACTCAAAACTTCACGGTTATCCTATTTTTATCCTCTCAAATCCATAATAGGGTACTTTTCTGCTTCGATTGATGAGATGCATTCGGTTTTGATAGAATCGTACATGATTCTTATTTCTTGTAGATAGATGCAGAGGAAACGAAATTTAGAGATGATAAAATTGGGAGAGGTTAAATTAAGTCCATTCTTTTATTACTATTAGGGAATCAAGCAAGTTTAGGCAAGTTTGGTGATTATACTTCTAGACTATATGTATTGTAATTTTGTACCTTCCTTATTCTTGTAATCTTGTACCTTCCTTATTCATGTTTGCATCATCAATATAAGCAGTACTCGGCTAAGGGAGAAGCCGTGAGAAACAATTATCTCCTCAAATCAATATTCTTCATGGTATCAGAGCCTTGTGCTCAAACCCGTTAAATAATTGATACTTTCTTCAAAATCACTTCATTACCATGGCTGATGAAACAACCTAGAAAAAGGCCGTTGCATCTAAAGTGGATCCAGTGATCCTCAATCGCCATATTACCTCTGTAGTTCAGACAATCCAGGGAACATCATCTGCCTAATTAGCTTTGACGGAGAAAATTATGCTAATTGGAGAAGATTGGTGACTAATGCCCTGAAATCAAATAATAAATTAGCATTCGTTGACGGAAGTCTGACCAGACCTGAGAGCACTTCCCCAGATGTTCATGCCTGGGAAAAGTGCAATGCCATGGTTATTGCATGGCTCTGTAATATCATAAACAAAAACCTCCACAGCTCGATGGCCTATGCTAAAACTACTAGCGAGATTTGGAAAGATCTGAGGGAAAGGTACTCTCAAGGGAATGAAATTAGGATTCACTAATTAAGAATAGAAATAACACTGTCAAATCAAGGCTCCATGAACATAATTGATTACTGTCAAATCAAGGTTCCATGAACATAACTGCTTACTTCATCAAATTGAAGGGGTTGTGGGATGAGCTCGATGTTTGTCTACAATTACCTAATTGCAAGTGTGTGAAAGATTTCAATTTGGTTAAATACCAGGAGTCTGAAAGAACTCACCAATTTTTGATGGGGCTAGATTCATCTCACTTTGGAGTGTCAGATCCAATATCCTGAGCATGGAGCCTCTTCCCAACCTTAACAACGCAGACCCCACGATTCTCAGGGAGGAAAGATAGCAGACCTTGACCCGAAGCATGGAGGTTAGAACCACCATTGAAGGAGCAGCATTCAAAGCATCAACCGACAGCAGAGCTAAGGCCGAGAAGCACACCAGATGTGCCCACTGCCAGAAAATTGAGCATGACAAAAGGCAATGTTTTGAGTTGGTTAGGTATCCACTAAATTGGCAAAGCAGGCGACAAAACCAAGCTAACCAAGGGGTGAACCGAAGTTGGAACCAGAACAGCAGTGAGCGATGAAGGGAATCGACAGATCTGGGCAGCCGACCAGCAACCGAGGACTGCTGGGTTGGCCCAAAATGCCACTAGGAGGCTGTCGGCCAACGTAGGATAGGGGGAGATTGTGTTGGAAACTCAGAGAGTAGATAGAAGCCATGCGAATGGAGAAGGTTTTGAGAAATACGGTGGTTTTACTCCATCTCAGGTAGAAGCTCTATTCACACTGTTTAAAAAGAGAGAAAGGAAAGAAAAAATAAGTGGTAAGTATAGTGGGCCTTTGCAATGGGTCCCTGATTCAGGAGCATCCTATCATATGACTTTCAATCACAATGTTTTCTCTCAGCTTTATAAACTACCTGTTGCTATATATATTACTATCCTAAATGATAGAGAACAAACGGTTACAGAAGGCGGGGCGGTAAATTTGGGAAATGGGCTTGTGCTACAAAACGTGCTATATGTTCCATCCTTTACCCGTAATCTTAGTTTGGTACCTTAGTTGGCCAATGATAAAAATTGTATCGTTATTTATGGTGTTCATTACTGTCTTATCTAGGATCTCACCTCGAAGACGCTGATTGGAAAGGTTGAGGAAAGGAACATGGTGTACTATTTGAAGAGCAATGCGGGAGGAACATCTTTCGCAACTATTCAAGACAAAAAGTCTCTCCTTTGGCACCAATGGTTGGGTTCTCCAGCATTCGATAGCTTAACTGCTTTATCAGTAGATTGTGGCCTTAAATTAAAAAAAAATTGTTTGATTGTTGTGATATTTGCCATAGAGCAAAACAAACAAGAAGTAGTTTTCCTCTTAATGACTCTAAAGCTCAGAGGCCTTTTGCTTTAATCCATTGTGATTTATAGGGCTCTTACCGAACACCTTCTCTTAGCAATTGTCATTATTTTTTATATATCGTGGATGACTACAGTAGAGCTATATGGGTTACTTGCTAAAAGATAAAACCAAAGTTTATGATAAACTGGTTGGTTTTTACTTTATGATAAATACTTTTGATATGAAGATGCAAAAGGTTCGTAGTGACAATGGTAGGGAATTTATGACTGAGCCACTTCAGACTTATTTTCATGAAAATAGAATTATTCAAGAGTCTTCCTGTGTGGATACGCCTCAATAGAATGGGCGAGTGAAATGGAAAAATTAGCATATTCTGAATGTAGCTAGAGCACTTCGTTTTCAAGCTTCTTTACTTGTGCATTTTTGGGGGTGAGTGTGTACTTACTGCCGCATATCTCATAAATCGAACCACTACAAAATTACTCAGCTCAAAGACTCCTTATAAAGTTCTATTTGGAAGAAAGCCCAGTTATGAACATATTAAAATTTTTGGGTGTGTTTTGCCCATAATCATAGCAAGTTTCTTCATAAGTTTGATAATAGAGCAATGTGATGTATATTTTTGGGTTTTCCTCACAGACAAAAGGCGTGGAAAGTATATGATCTTGCTAATCGAAGAACCTTTGTTTCTCAGGATGTGCATTTTTATAAGATAATTTTTCCGTTTGCACAAAGGGAAGCTGATGCTCCGAATTCCTTATCTCCTGTTGCGAATCATCAAGTGGCGGATCATTATCCTCCTTTTCCTGACCCAAACCGAGCTTATGATGACAGGCCCATCATTACGCCTCAGCATGATAGGCCCATCGTGGCATCTCATCCTACATGTGGAGAACACCCAACGCCTTCTGATGTCCATCTGGTCCACGGTCCTCCCCCTATACAGCCTTCACATCTTAGACGAGCAACACACCACCTAGTGCTTTCTGGGCAGATTAGCTCAGCTGCAGATATGAGCACGTCTCCAGTAGTCCAAACGTGTGAACCTGAGCTTGCTAATAACATTTTCATATCTCTCTTGGTTACCGAACCTCCTTATGACACTAACCACGACTTGGTACCTCAGGGGGAGCCCACTAATGGTCGACCACAATGTTCTAGGAGACCTCCCACATGACTCCAGGACTATGTATGTCATGCTATTACACACCCCGTCGCCATGCCGCTCCCTAACAGCTCTTCAGGTACCACTTATCCTTTGTCTCAATTTCTTAATTATGAGTGCTTCCCTCCTTCTTACAGGGCTTTACTTGCATCTATTTTGTTGAGTTCGTGAGTATCCAACCACAAGAGGGGGGGTGAATTGTGGTATCTGATTTTCGCGTTGTAGATAACAAACACCCTCACAGAGGTTGTTCTCAAGTGACAAACACCCTGATAGCTTGTTTGCACGGGGTGTTCTCAAATATTGCAGAGGCGAAAATCACCAAGATAGATGCGGAAAATAAAGCACACACAATTTTTACGTGGAAAACACCTCTAGCCCAACTGAGGTGTGAAAAACCACGACCTACCTCGTGTAGGATTTAACCACTTTCACTAACGGGCTTCACACGTTACAAATGTAACACACCTTGTTACAACTTGCAACCACGTAACCTTCTTCCCAAAGACAGGTTACACCACGTCCAACCTTCGCAAGATTAGACACGTCCAAGTCCACACGACTAGGACACACTCACTCACTTTTCTGATTCAAGATCAGGGTTACAAACACCTTACAGGGGGTGCTTCTCACTAAGCAGATGTAAGGTACAATGAAGATCCTATTATGCCAATGGTATGAAAACTCAAAATCAAACACAGCTTGTCACGGTTTGCTTTTCAGAATGAAGCTCAAGAATCTTTGAGTGTAAACCGAGTTTTCTGATTTTCCTAGATTTTTCAAAAGGCTGTGTTTATGCAAATTCAAACCGAGTTTTCTATCTCTCTGTTTTTCGAGTGTTTTGAATATCTGTATATATCTGTCTGTGTGTATATGCTGGGAGAGAAAAAGCTGAGGCTTTTAAACAAAAAAACCAATGGTCATAAACCACAGAATCAGCTAAGTATGAAAATTGTTTTGTAAAATTATCCAACGGCTAATGATTAATTTATCCCAAAATATAAGGGATTTTGTTATCTTAAAAGATAACCCTTATCTTCCCATAACCGTGAAGAGGTTTTAAAGAGATTTTCAGCTTTTACCAAATCCGAAAATATAGTCAAAGGAAATTTTTTCCTTTAAGTTTTGGCAAATCTCCAAAACTTATTTTCGAAATTCTCCCAAAATATTTTCAGGAAATATCCTTTCCAGAGAAATAGCAGTTTTGAAATTCAAGGAAAGTATTCTAGAGATCTTGGCCAACCAAAATGAATTTTTCAAAAATAATCGGGTATGGCCACTGCAGTTCAGAAACACCCTAGGCACCCTGTTCGCAGGTTGTTCGCAACTGGTGTTCTGAAGCACTTAGCGCAAGTACCGATTCAAGAAGTGTTTAAAAATGATGTTTTCAATATTGGCATATTAACAAGAGTCTAATTAAATAAAACCTATATACCCATGACTTCTTGTTTTGAACCAGTCATCTTGTCCGAGATTTGTAGAGCTGCTGTGAACACCAAGGCCGCCTTGTTTGCTGGGTTTGTTCTTTGCATTGCTAGAGTTCAGGAACACACTTTACAATCAACTGTCGAGATGGTGTTCTTGACTTAATATAGAATCACCAAGTAAAACCTGTCTAGAAGTCATTCTCACATGTAGCAAACCAGTTAATACAATAAAGATCACAAACACCAGTTAGGCCTGTTTGGAGATCGTGTTCGGAGCAACATTACTTGGACAAATTTTTACACTTGGATTTGTTATCATCAAAACTAAATATAATAACACAACAAATTCCCCCTTTTTGATGATGACAAACCAAGTGACCATATTGACAAAAAATGAATGAATGCTGATAGGGATAAGTCAATGCTAAGGTCCACTCGTCAATAGGACTACTTCCCCCTTTTGGCATCATTAAAAAGCATAAACAACATTATAAATGCAAGAAAAGAAGGAAATAGCTGAAGTTGCAAGAGGCAGTAATAAAGGGATATTGTATTAAAAACCTTACAAATGCCAAAAACGAAAGTAAGGAAGGAGGAGACTAGAGAACAGCCTAGACAATCAGGGAGCAGGGGGTGGTTGCGTTTGCAGAGGAGGGATGCTAGGGGCAAGAGTGGAGAGAAGTGCAAGCAAATCTTCATGGCGTTTGGCCGAGAGAGCTCGTTCCTCAGCAAGAGCAGCCTTGACAGCTAAGAGCTCATCTTTGAGGCGAGCATTGTCCTCAAGAACAGCCTCAACCTTGACGGAAGGTTGTCCAGAAACAGGTGGTCGAGGTGGTCGACGACCCTGTTTGGAGACTGACCCTTCGCCAACCCCATAGCCACACCCTAGTAGGGTGTCAACGCCAATTTCATCAATGATTTGGGCGGCACTCTTCGTGTGAGCACGATCCCAAAGTACTCAAGCACCCTTGTCAACAAAAACCCATAGCCAAGATCATGTGCCTGGGTGGTGTTCGCAATTCGCTCTATGTGGCGAATCATGATTGCAGGGAGGTTTACTGGTTCCTCCCGATCCAGTAGGTCCACCAGACATTGATCAAAGGCATCTGCTGAGTTTCGCCCTTGACCTCGCGGTATTATGTTCTTGATGGTGAACATAAACAGTAGTTGGTGTAGGGAGGTCATTTCACCCTTCTTAACCGAGAGGGGTGTTCTCAGGCCCTGTTTTTGACTAAGGCATTTGGACACCTCTAAGAGCCTGGCTGTTTCCAGGGCCGTTTTGTCTTCCCTCACATACACAGCAAATCCACGAGAGGGGATGCCCAGAATATCACTCAGGGTGGCTTCATCAAAGGAAAAATGACACGCATTGACAGCACTTGTCACCACCCCATTTGTGACAGAGCAGTTGGCATAGAATTCAGCCAACTCGGGCACAGAACACCCTTGCTGGGTGTTTGCAAACAACTCAAGCCAGCCTTTGGCTCGAAGCTTGTTCAAGAACACCCCCAGACCCTGTTCCTCGAAAAAGCTTACATTCACTATCTTCCCCCTGACGACATTGCGCTTCAGCAACTGCACATGTTTGTCAGACATAGGAGAGGGAGTGAACTGCTTTGGGCGTTTAAGGACAGGAACAGAGGTGGTAGTTTCTGGTAGGGGGGCTGTTCTGGGCTTTCGCTTGAGGGGTGTTTTGGCAGGAGAGGGCTTCACAGCAGGTTTATTGGTTGGTTTTGGAGGAGCTTGGTCTTCAGAGGACTCGGAAAACACCGGTGTCCCCTATTTGAAGGTGGTGTTCTCAGAGTCAGAACTCGAGAACCCTTCAGAAGAAGAAGAAATCTCCTCGATGATAGGAGTGGAGGGTTTGGAGGTACGAGGTGCGGATTGAAAAGCGATTCTCGCAGACTTGCGAGAGGGCTTAGAGGATTGAGGAGAAGAGGGAGTTTGTGAGGGTTGAGACCTTGGTTGTGGCCTTGTTCTTGGCGTTCTACTACGCCTAGCCACGATTTTCACCCTCTTCCTTTTCTCTCCAGTTCGAGCGACCGGAGTGGGGGTTTCAGCCTCAGGGAGAGAATTCTTCTCGAGACTCTCCTCGGACGACTCATTCGACTTCCCTTGGAAGTCAACAGGCAGATCCTCCACAACCACACCTTCGACAGAGGCAGCCCCTGTTTCTGTCGCGGTGTCAGAGAAACAGGGGGCTCAAAATTAAACCCTTCAGGGGTTTCCAAGAATTGTTCTTGAGACCCCGACTTTGTTCCCTCTGACTCAACTGAAATGGGACAAGCAATTGCCCCTACGAGGAACACCAATTCCCTTCCACATTCAAAGGGAATATCATCCATCCCCATTCCCACTGATTTTAGAGACAAGCGATTCAGAAATTGGAAAGGCTTGTAAAGAATTGGGCGAGAAGGAGCAGGAATTGAGGAAGAAAGAATGAGGGCTTTTGATTGAAGAGTGTTGTTGGAAGCCATTGTTGCTAGAGGAGAGGGATTAGGGTTTTAGGAGTTTGCAGGATGTTCGGTTTTTGCTTGAGGGCAAGACGAACGATAGTACTAAGAGCAGGGCATAAAAAGAGAGAGAGAGAGAGAGAGCAGCCGAATCTTTGAGAAGATCTCTTGAATTGCAACGGGTAGGAGCAATAACATCTTGTGCCTTGGGAAGGAAAGCAAACACACCGAGCAACCAAGGGGCGTACCCGTTCTCTGTATTATGCCTGTTCTTTGCCGTCTGATCTGATTCGACTGAATGGCATTAAGACGGCTCCAGTACATCCCCTTATGCTGTACTAAGTAGATAAGAAAAAAAAATGCATGCAATACGGGCATATGCAATCACATCCGTTATTAATAAAATTTGCAAACAGGGGGAGAGAACAGGGTGTAAAGGTTGATCTTACCAAACCCAGTTCATGTTCTGGAAACAGGTATCTCAGGGTGTTCTCACCAACCCTAGTTCCAGTCTATTTCTCTCAAAAAGGTCTCTAGCTAGTGCCTTAGTGAATATATCAGCAATCTGACTTTCCGTTGAGCAAAAATTCATAGAGATTAAACCCTTTTCAACATTATCTCTCAAGAAATGATGTCGAATGTCAATATGCTTTGTTCTTTTATGTTGACATGGATTTTTGGCAATATTAATTGCACTTGTGTTATCACAAAAAATAAGAATGCATCCAATGTCAACACAAAAGTCCTTAAGCTGTTGCCTTATCCACAACAGTTGAGCACAACATGAAGCTGCTGCAACATATTCAGCTTCTGCCGTGGACATGGCAACTGAATGTTGCTTCTTGGTAGCCCAAGATACCAAACAAGGTCCAAGAAAGTGAGCCATACCTGAGGTACTCTTTCTATCAACTAGGAATCCAGCATAGTCAGCATCAACATATCCAACAAGATCAAAATTGCAACCTTTAGGATACCATAGAGCTAAATTGGGTGTATGTTTCAAATACCTTAGTATCCGTTTAACAGCCTTAAGATGAGTTTCCTTAGGATTAGACTGAAAACGGGCACATAAACCAACACTAAAAACAATATCAGGTCTACTAGCGGTTAGGTATAAGAGTGACCCAATCATACCCCGATAGAGTTTCTCCTCAACTGAGGGACTCCCATCATCCATAACCAACTTGGTTGAAGGAGAAATAGGAGTGTCTATGGGTTTGGCCGACTCCATCCCAAAACGCTTAAGTAATTCCTTGATATACTTTTGCTGATGGATCATGGTGCCGTTTGGAGTTTGCTTGATTTGTAAGCCTAAGAAAAAATTAAGCTCACCCATCATGCTCATCTCAAACTCACTCCTCATCATATTTGAAAATTCATTGCATAAATCATGATGAGTTGCACCAAATATAATGTCATCAACATATATTTGGACAATCAAAAATGTTCCCCCTTAGATTTTAGAAACAAGGTATTGTCTACCTTGCCTCTTCTAAAATCATTTTCAAGTAAAAAACTTGACAACCGTTCATACCAAGCTCTTGGAGCTTGTTTTAAACCATAAAGTGCCTTGTCAAGTTTAAAAACATGATTTGGAAAATCACCATTTTCAAAACCAGGGGGTTGTTTGACATACACCTCTTCTTTAAGGTATCCGTTTAGGAATGCACTTTTAACATCCATTTGATATAGCTTGATTTCCATATGAGCTGCAAAGGCTATTAAAATTCGAATAGCCTCAATTCTAGCAACTGGTGCAAAGGTTTCTTCGTAATCGATCCCTTCTTCTTGATTGTATCCTTGTACAACCAGCCGTGCCTTGTTCCTAGTGACTGTTCCTGACTCATCCAGTTTGTTTCGGAACACCCACTTGGTTCCAATGATTGTTCTCTCTGCAGGTTTAGGTACAAGGTGCCATACTTTGTTTCTCTCAAATTGATGAAGCTCTTCTTGCATAGCCGTGATCCAATCTGAATCTGCAAGAGCTTCATTCACACTTTTTGGCTCAATGTTAGAAAGAAAAGCATAGAAAGCACAAAAATTCTTTAGTTTAGATCTAGTTTGCACTCCAGTATTAATATCTGACAAGATTTGATCAAGAGCATGCGAACTATGGTGCTTCCATGGTCGTGGAGTAAGAGGATCCACAGACACATGCTCTGTTCTAACTGAAATGTGTGTAGGATCAGGCTCAAGAACACCTCCTGATCCTGTTTCTGCACCTGTTTGTAACCTTATTCCTAAAGAACATGGTTCCGAACAGGGTTCAGCGGTGTTTTCCCTGTTTGGTGTTCACCTTGCCTGCTGTTCTGAGGAACACCTTCAGGAGTTGTTTTCTCCATGGTGTTCTTACCTCGTTTATCTTGGAGCAACACTTCTTTTCGAACAAGACCTAATTCAAGTTCATCTTCCTATACCCACAATTGTCCCAGACTTGCCGTTTCCAAATGCTACACTCCCACCATTCAAAGCTGTAAGTGAGAGAAAATTTGATCTTTCTCCAGTCATGTGCCGCGAACACCCACTATCAACATACCACAGCTGCCTGTTTTCAAGGTTGTTTTCTGATCTGTTTGACAGGGTGTTTCTTACCCTGTTTGCTGGGTTGTTTATGGGATTGTTCTCTCTCACTTCAGCTTACAAAACAAATCACGGGTTAGTTTTGGGAACCCAGATCCACTTGGGTCCCATTCCTTTAGACACGTAAAGCTCATCTTTTCTAATCGAGATTTGTTTCACATACCTTTCATTCTTTTCATTGGCATGTTTTCTTAAAGGACAAGAATATCGATAGTGACCAGTTTTACCATAATGAAAGCAAACAATGTTTTCAGGTAATCCCACATACTTCCTATGAATTGGGTAAACTGTTCGTTTAGGCTTATACCCAAGTCCCTTTCTGTTTCGACTGTGGTGAGTGTTTAACCAAGCAAGGGCCTGTGAAGATTTGTTCCATCATTTGTTTGTGCTAAGCTCGGTTTCCAGTTTTTCTTTATTAGCATGCAAACCCTTGTTCTCTTTGAGCAGGGACTCAACCATTCCTTCCACCTCAAAGAGTTTTTCCTCTATTCGAGAGTAATCTCGTTCTTTTATAAAGAGGTTTTCTTTGAGCATATTAACATTTTCATGTAAACCGAGTTTTTCATTTTTAAGAATTTCATTTTCAAGCTTTAGGTCACGAACTTCTCTTTTTAGATCAGCACATGTGTCTATCAAATTATATAGAAGTTCTTCTAAAGTGGCTTTGTTAAGACCATGTACCTTGTTCTTGAGATCTGAGCAGCTGATTGTTGATTCATCATCTGAATCTGAATCACTTTGTGCCATAAGTGCTACGACTCCTTCTTCAGCTTCAGATTCTCCTTCATCCTGAGAGGAATCTCCCCAAGCAGCCAGCATAGCTTTCGAAAATCGCCTGCCCAGATTGTTTATAGGGTGTTTTCGACCCTGTTTTCGAGGGTGTTCAGGCATTTGATCTTCTCGAAGCAGAGGGCAATTCTTGACTAAGTGATCTGGTTTGCCGCACTTGAAACACCCTGTGAGCTGTTCTTTGGAGGTGTTTCTGGACTTGCTGAAGTCTTTTCTTTTGTTGTTTTCCTTGACCTTTTTGAAGAATTTCTTGAATTTTCTGGACATTAGGGCCATTTCTTCATCTTCAAGGTCAGAGTCAGTGTCCTCATGTGCTTTCAAGGCAAGCCCACGATCCTTCTTTTGCTCCTCTCTTTGCTGTGAGTTCTTTCGGAGTTCATAGGTCTGGAGATTACCAATCAACTCGTCGAGGGTGATCTGTTCATGTCTTTAGCCTCTTGGATGGCTGTTACTTTGGCCTCCCACGTGCGAGGTAAAATTCTGAGGATTTTCCTCACCAACTCTTCAGTGGTGAAAGATCTTCCCAGGGATTTTAACTCGTTCGTGATGTGGGTGAACCGTGTATACATGTCCATCACAGTTTCATGATCACCCATATCAAACAACTCATATTGTCGCATAAGTAGCTCAATTCTAGATTGTTTAACTTGACTCGTACCTTCATGAGCAACTTGCAGAGCATTCCAGATAGCTTGGGCTGATTCACACTCAGAGATGCGAGTGTATTCATCGGGTCCTAGGCCAAAATATAGAAGCTTTTTGGCTTTGGCATTTTTCTCCATTTTCTTGTAGTCCTCGGTATCAAATTCTATAGATTCCTTGGGAACCTTCTTACCATCTTCAAGCACCTTGGTGGGAACAAGGGGCCCGTTCTTGATGAGCATCCATAATTCATAATCTTCTGCCTGAATATAGTTCTCCATCCTATTCTTCCACCAACTATAATGTTGGCCGTTGAAATAGGGTGGACGAGTAATGGATTGCCCTTCAAGAATTCCTTGTGGGGTACTCATCTTCAGAATCTCTCAAGGTGTTAACCTTTTGTAAGAGAACCCGCTCTGATACCACTTGTTGAGTTCGTGAGTATCCAACCACAAGAGGGAGGGTGAATTATGGTATCTGATTTTCGCGTTGTAGATAACAAACACCCTCACAGAGGTTGTTCTCAAGTGACAAACACCCTGATAGCTTGTTTGCACGGGGTGTTCTCAAATATTGCAGAGGCGAAAATTACCAAGATAGATGCGGAAAATAAAGCACACACAATTTTTACGTGGAAAACACCTCTAGCCCAACTGAGGTGTGAAAAACCACGACCTACCTCGTGTAGGATTTAACCACTTTCACTAACGGGCTTCACACGTTACAAATGTAACACACCTTATTACAACTTGCAACCACGTAACCTTCTTCCCAAAGACAGGTTACACCACGTCCAACCTTCGCAAGATTAGACACGTCCAAGTCCACACGACTAGGACACACTCACTCACTTTTCTGATTCAAGATCAGGGTTACAAACACCTTACAGGGGGTGCTTCTCACTAAGCAGATGTAAGGTACAATGAAGATCCTATTATGCCAATGGTATGAAAACTCAAAATCAAACACAGCTTGTCACGGTTTGCTTTTCAGAATGAAGCTCAAGAATCTTTGAGTGTAAACCGAGTTTTCTGATTTTCCTGGATTTTTCAAAAGGCTGTGTTTATGCAAATTCAAACCGAGTTTTCTATCTCTCTGTTTTTCGAGTGTTTTGAATATCTGTATATATCTGTCTGTGTGTATATGCTGGGAGAGAAAAAGCTGAGGCTTTTAAATAAAAAAACCAACGGTCATAAACCACATAATCAGCTAAGTATGGAAATTGTTTTGCAAAATTATCCAACGACTAATGATTAATTTATCCCAAAATATAAGGGATTTTGTTATCTTAAAAGATAACCCTTATCTTCCTATAACCGTGAAGAGGTTTTAAAGAGATTTTCAGCTTTTACCAAATCCGAAAATATAGTCAAAGGAAATTTTTTTCCTCTAAGTTTTGGCAAATCTCCAAAACTTATTTTCGAAATTCTCCCAAAATATTTTCAGGAAATATCCTTTCCAGAGAAATAGCAGTTTTGAAATTCAAGGAAAGTATTCTAGAGATCTTGGCCAACCAAAATGAATTTTTCAAAAATAATCGGGTATGGCCACTGCAGTTCAGAAACACCCTAGGCACCCTGTTCGCAGGGTTGTTCGCAACTGGTGTTCTGAAGCACTTAGCGCAAGTACCGATTCAAGAAGTGTTTAAAAATGATGTTTTCAATATTGGCATATTAACAAGAGTCTAATTAAATAAAACCTATATACCCAAGACTTCTTGTTTTGAACCAGTCATCTTGTCCGAGATTTGTAGAGCTGCTGTGAACACCAAGGCCACCTTGTTTGCTGGGGTTGTTCTTTGCATTGCTAGAGTTCAGGAACACGCTTTACAATCAACTGTCGAGATGGTGTTCTTGACTTAATATAGAATCACCAAGTAAAACCGGTCTAGAAGACATTCTTACATGTAGCAAACCAGTTAATACAATAAAGGTCACAAACACCAGTTAGGCCTGTTTGGAGATCGTGTTCGGAGCAACATTACTTGGACAGATTTTTACACTTGGATTTGTTATCATCAAAACTAAATATAATAACACAACATATTTCATCCCATTTTGAGCCTAATACTTTTCCCAAGCTATTACTGAGCCAAAATGGTATGAGGCAATGGCAAAAGAAATATATGCTCTAGAAGATGATCATACTTGGGAATTTACGTATTTGCCACTTGGAAAACGTGCTTTAGGGTGCAAGTGGGTGTATAGATAAAATATCATGCTGACGGTACCATTGAAAGATACGAAGTTCGCTTGGTCATTCTTGGCAATACTTAGGTTAAAGGGGAAGACTTTACTGAGACGTTTGCACCAGTAACTAAAATGGTTACTGTACGATACTTGTTGACCATTATAGTATCGCAAGGATGGGAGCTTCATAAGATGGATGTTAATAATGCCTTCTTACATAGCGATCTCAATGAAGTTATTTACATCAAGCCTTCTTCACCAGGTTTTTAACCCCCTAAGCCTAATCAGGTGTGTAGATTGAAGAAATCTTTGTATGGGCTTCGGCAAGCACCAAGATAGTGGTTTTTGAAGCTAGCTACATCTCTGCAGAATTATGGCTTTCAACAGTCACCTTTGGATCATTCCTTATGTATTTATCACAAAGGGAGTGTTTTTCTGGCTCTCCTCATATATGTTGTTGATCTAATTCTAATTGGCAGCGATCCCCTGCATTATCAAAATTTCAAGAGATATTTGTAGCAATGTTTTACATTAAAAGACTTGGGTGCATTCAAGTACTTTCTTGGAATTGAGGTAGCTCGCTCCGCAGAAGGGTTATTCTTATCTCAATGAAAATATGCCTTGGATATTCTCTCGGAGTGTGGTATGCTTGGGGCGAAGCCCGCAACCTTTCCCATGGAATAAAATCATCGCCTCTCAAATGAGTCTGGCAAGCCCATTCCTAATGCTTCTCAATATCGATAGCTAGTTGGACGTAGGGCTGTAAAGTCTGACCCGACACGATAACCCGACCCGAACCCAACCCAAATTTACTGAGAGAAACAGGAACCCGACCCGAACCGAATTGATTTCAATTCGAAGTCGACACGATTTGACCGTTTAGTGTGAAAACTTGTTATTTTTCAGTTTTAAGTAAATCTAAGCTATTTTCAAGGCTGACACAAAATTGATCCGTTTATTAAATGGGTCGACCTGACCTGACCTAACCCGTTTTATAGCTCTAGTTGGACAACTTCTTTATTTTATCATTACACATCTCGACATTACCTATGCCTAAACATACTCAGTCAATTTATGCAAGACCCTCGTCAGGGACATTGGGATGTGGCCATATGAGTCCTAAGATACTTGAAATCATCTGGTGGACAAGGACTTCTTCTCCCAGCTAGGAGCACCCTTCAGATGACTATCTATTGTGATTCTGACTGGGCCAGTTGTTCGATGTCCCGACAATCCATAACTGGGTACCTTATCAACCTATGTGATGCTCCGATCTCTTGGAAAACCAAGAAATAAGATACTGTCTCTCGGTCTTCTGCCGAAGCAGAATATCGGGCCATGGCTAATGCTACTAGTGAAGTTGTATGGATACGGAATCTTCTCATATCTCTTGGATTGAATGTTCCCATGGCTCGGATTCATTGTGACAATCAAGCAGCTATTTATATCGCTAATAACCCTGTCTTCCATGAATGTACGAAGCACATTGAGGTTGATTGTCATTTTGTTCAAGAGTGTATGTTATCGGGCATCATTAGGCCTCATTACATACCCACCACAGAGCAGTTAGCCGACATCTTCACTAAAGATTTGGAACAACGTCAATTTCGATATCTATTAGGCAAGTTGGGCATGGCAAATCCTTATACCCCAACTTGAGGCGGAGTGTTAGGCAATCAAGCAGGTTTAGACAAGTTTGGTGATTATACTTCTAGACTGTATGTATTGTCATCTTGTACCTTCCTTATTCTTGTAATCTTGTACCTTCCTTATTCATGTTTCTATCATCAATATAAGTAGTACTTGGCTAAGGGAGAAGCCGTGAGAAACAATTCTCTCGTCAAATCAATATTCTTTAATTACCTTCAAATCATCAGAAAGCCAGTACAAAAGAAAGACAGAGTGCTTCATTCTTCGCTCAAATTCTTGTCCTTCAATCTTTTTTTTTCTTTACGCTCTGTTCTCCATTTCTTTTCTCCTCTTACTGCACTGTGTTCTACTCCCTCTCTTTTGCTTTCACTGACCCCCTCTTCTAATATGCTTCAGCTTTTATGAACCTAGTAGAAAGCAGTTTTCTGTAACTGCCAATTACCCCCCAACTTTCCTTCCCACGTTAACATGTCATGAATAAGTGAAGGTAACTTGTTATGCTTAGCCATCCCTTTCTATTTTAATGTAAAGCAAATGCTCATGTACTTTTGCCGTCATTAACCACAGCTCAATTAGAACCTTTATTTTGTATCTATTCTTGTTCGTTGGAATATGATCTGAGCACCAAATAGATATACTAATCAAATCCTACCTCAATGTAGTCTTCACAATTTTATTTTTTTTATGGGCAATTTGATTGTTTTTAAGGACCCAACAATTTTTTTTTTTTGTTTGTATTTTGGGCTCAACTCGAACTCTTGGGACCCTATGCTGAGAATCATTATTTATAGAAATAATTTGGCCTTGCTTTTAATAATAAAATTATACTGAATTTATGAATATCAATTTTGACAGCACCGAAGTAGTGAAAATTTTACGTTCAACAGTTGGCCCCCAAACATTGTACTTGTGGACTTTATTGAACATGTACAAGGTTCGATCTCGCATTGAGCATTTTTTTTTTCCCTTTTTCATTGTGCCAAAATTTTGTGGTACCAATTCAGCAAAGGTTCGAGGCTTGCCTACTGTCAAAAGTTATTACAGTGTCAGAGAGTTGAGCAAGTCATCTTCGAGGAAGGGTCCTATCTTACCTTGCATCATGTGTTAGCTTTTAAAATAGTATTTGGGCTCATTTTTGATGGAGGACCCTGGCTTAGGTAAGACTTGTGTCCCGTACATCTTCATGCAGTCTTAGGGAAAAGTGCAACATAACATGATCCTTCTTTCCTATCTCTTAGCACATTAATTTTTCTTTGTTATTTACTATTATTATTATTTTTATGCAATCATAATTTCATGAATACATTTATAACATTCTCCTTTTTTTCCTTTTTGTCCCTCTGTAACAATGTGGAATTGATCCACCTCTTCTTTTAGCGGATTATTTTTTTTCGAGGAAAATCTTTCCCTTTTTTAAGGAAAAAAGGAGGTTATTATTTTTTTGGTGGGGCCCAATGTCCAACTGGATTGCCTATATACCTCCTTTTTTAGGGATCAAGCCTTTCGTAGTTTAATGGCACTCAACTGTCCACAAATTTCAAGTAAAGAATTTCTTTACAAATTTACCATTGGCACAGGCATACACAATTTGTTCATCGTGATTTGAGAGCTCATATGCCCTCTTAGGGAAGACCTTAGTAACTATAGAGGGACCTTCCCATTTGAACTCGAATTTCCCTTATGCCTTTTGATTGATGGCAATTGGCCTCCTTATTGTCAAAACCAAGTCACCAACATTAAATGAGCAGAATTTGACGTGCTTGTTAAATGCCCTAGCCATTTGAGCTTGGTAAATTTCAAGCCTTTGCTGAGCCATTAGCCGACGCTCATTTAACGTTTCAAGTTCGGCTAATCTTACTTTAACATTCTCATTTGGATCAGTGAATTGCATAGCCCCTCTTAGGGAAGGCAATTGCACTTCAAGGGGTAGCACAACTTCTGAACCAAAAAGCAAGTTATAAGGCATTCAGCCAGTCGCTGTTCGAACTATTGTTCAATAAGCCCATAAAGCTTCGAGTAATCACTCGTGCCAGTCCCTCCTTGATCTTGAGACCATTTTCTTTAGGTCTTGCAAAGCATTTTATTAAATCTTTGGCTTGACCATTCGATGACGGGTTATAGCTCGACGAGAAGCTATGTCTGAACTTGTATTTATCTGCAAGCCTTATCATCATTTGATTTTTAAAGTAGAGGGCATTATCTGAAATGATCTTGTATGGGATTCCATATCTGTAAATAAGGTGCGTCCTGATGAAATCAGCTACTTGTTTTATCCCCACCTCTTTTAATGGAATGGCCACTTTGAAAAATGGTCTGTGGCTGCCAAAATAAACACGTGACCACAAGAGGGGGATGGCTTGAAAGTTCCTATCACATTGAGCCCCAATGCATGGAAGGGCCAAGATAATATGCTTGGGTGGAGTAATTGTGGTGGCTGGTGGAAGAAATCTCCATGTATTTAACAATCTTCGCATGCTTTAGCAAACTTTATCATGTCTTGAACCATAGTTGGCCAATAATAGCCCAATCTTTTGATTTACTTAGCAAGTTTTGGACCTGCCTAATGAGCATCACATACCCCAGCATGAACTTCATTTGGGACCTAAGTCCCTTCTTCTCTTAACAAGTATCTAAATAACACCCCGGCAAAAGCTTTCCGATATAAGGTGTCATTTTTAAGTGTAAACCTTAGTGCTCGTTATTTTACATCTACCTTTTTCTTTGGATCAGTGGGTAAAATGTCATACTAGATGTACTTAATAAGGGGTTGCCTCCAGTCTGTCGCTTCTTCGACCTCAAAAACAGAGACCACATTTGTTTCTTCTGTTTCATCAAAACGATCCAAGGTTAAGGCCAACAAATGACGTTCCCCGATTGTTATTTAAATTTATCTTTCATCAGGGAGCGTTAGTGAAGCAGCCAACTTTGCTAAGGCATATGCTTTATAATTTTTGGACCTTGGCATGTGGTTAACCTCTATTTGAAGGAATTGGACCATAAGGTTCTTTGTTCTTTGGTAGAGAGGCACCAACTTAGCGTTTCTTACTTCATACATTTATTTATCGTATAATTAGTTAGGAATCACCAAACACTTCTAGCTGGTCAATACGCATTTCAATGGCCAATTCAAGGCCGATGATGAGTGTCTTGTATTCAGCCACATTATTTAAACATGTCTCGAGCAAAGAAAATGAGTAAGGGATAAGTCCTCCTACTGGCGTGACAAATACAATCCCTACCCCAGCTCCCCTATTCCTCGCTGCCCCATTAAAGTATAACTGCCAAAATTTTGTTTCAACAAGCATAACTCCCTAATAGTAAGGGCTTAGATAATATATATCTCAATGGGTCTACCTTTGAGATTACAGTGATATGATGGGACAGAAGGTAATGCCTTAACTTTTGAATGACAAACACTAAGGAAAGACAAATTTTCTCTATAAAGGAATAATTAACTTCTGCACCTACCATCGTTCAGCTGATATAGTACAGGGCATTTTCTTTCCCTTCATCATTACATTGGGCTAACATGGCCTCTAAAGATCGTTCAAGGGCTGTTGTGTATAAGACTAGGGGTCTTCCCTGTATTGGAGCCACTAGAACAGGTGGTGTTCTGGGGTATTGCTTGATGCTTTCAAAAGCATTTTGAAATGCTTGATCCCAAATAAAAGGCGTGTCCTTTTTTAAGAGTCTTGTGAAAGGTTGACACCTTCCTGACAAATTTGAGATGAGTCGTCGTATGATACCCAACCTTCCTTGTAAACCCTGTAATTCTCTTGAGTTTCTCAAAAGGGGCATTTGGATTATGGTTTTGACTTTGTCAGGGTCAATCTCAATTCCTTTTTTCCGAGCCATAAAGCCTAGGAACTTCCCTGAAGTAACTTCGAATGCACATTTCTAGGCATTCATTTTGAGCTGATGCATGCGTAGCTTCTCAAAGACGTTTCTTAGGTCATGTGGATGATTTCCTTTGTTTTTGGTTTTTATGACTAAGTTGTTAACATAGCATTCAACTAGTTTGTGAAGAAAGTCATGAAAAATGATTGTCATGGATCTCTGATAAGTGGCCCCAGCATTTTTCAAACCAAATGGCATTACCATGTAATAGTATATCCCTTGTGGTGTCCGAAAAGTAGTTAGCTTTTCATCTTCAGGGTCCATTTTGATTCGATTGTACCTTGAGAAACCATCCCTAAAAGATAATGCACCAAACCCCATAGTGGCATCCACAAGAAGCTCAGTGATTGGTAGTAGAAAATCATCCTTGGGGTATGCATTATTTAAGTCCCTAAGGTCTACGCATATTTGGAGTTGTCCACTCTTTTTTTGAATAAGGACAATGTTAGCCAACCAAGTTGGGTGTTGAACTTTAAGAATGAAGTTAGCCTTGACGAGGTTGTCCACTTTAGCATTTATTTGGATCGTTAACTCAAGACGAAAATGCCGCTAAAGCTACTTTATTGGCTTTATACCTTCAGAAACGGCCAACTTATGGACAGCGACATTTGGATCAAAACCTGGCATGTCTTGATATCCCCAAGAAAATACATCTTTGTATTCCTAAAGGAGTTGCTTGTATTGTGTCATTTCTTCATCATTTAATACGGTACTCACAAAAATTGGCCTAGAGTCATCAATTGTTCCTAAGTTTATCTCCCGTAGCTCATCGATTGTGGCTTGACCATTATCTTCCATTTCTGGTGGTGTTGCTTGAGCAACCTTGACAAAATCCAGATAGGGCTTTTGTTCAATAGGAATTGAGTTGTCTTTTGGGCATTTAAGTGAATCATCTTGAACTTGAACTTCACCACACATTTTCGAGTTTATCGTGGTGACCCTTTGATGTTTGGGAGATTCTTGACAAGGAAGTTCAAAAAATTGAGCATCATTCTCGTCTTTGACAGAAACAACATTAACTTGGTCTGCTTGCTCGACTTCATTTTGTTCACGAGCCCAAACAAAGCTTCTAAGCTGCTGCCCCTTTCTTGTTCAACTTCCACTTCCTCTGCTTTCTTACTCATACGTTCTTTTGTTTGGGTTCATTGACTTTCGCAAGCCTTTGAAAAATTGAGACTCGAGGTTGGACCTATTTTTCTTGGGGGAACAACTTTTGTTCTTGGGGTGTGAAAACCAAGTCATTTATTGCATAGGCTTTGAGAACTCCCCCATCATGTGATACATGAAGATTTTCTGCGGTATCTCCTTGAAACAATCCTTTTAGGACTCCACCTTTATGAGAGACGTTCACTTGCTCATCGGTTATAATAAATCTCCTTTTATTTCCCTTTCCCCGCCTACTTTGAGATGATGATGGCCCTCCTGAAGGGGGAGCACCTGAAGTAGATGCTCCTATCAGGGGATTTGAAGAGCTTCCTCTTAATACCACTCTTTTATTGCCGAGTGATGTTCTTATGGCCAAGTTTTCTTTGGGCACTTATTGCTTAATTCTCCTGAGGGGAAAGGTATAACTCGTGGCAAAAGAGTTCATAATTTCCCTCACTGGTGTTGATGCCTTTTGGCCAACCTTTCTTTTGTCCTTAGTTGTATATTTGTATAACACCTTTGATCGCGTGGATTGAGGCTCCTTCGCTTCATTAGCATAGCTATTGATAACACGCATGACCTTTTGAGGCAAAGTAGGGGCCTTAGGCTTTTCTTCCTAGTTCCCCCCATCTGGGTCTAAGGGCACTTGGCAGATCCAAAGTCTGCTGACTTATAGAACTTGACATCTGCATAATTAACGTCTTCTCCATGAAAAGGATTTGCATCTCCTCGAATCATCTTTTCATTGCCATGTTCATCGGTGTATCTCAAACAATAGGGAAGAGTTGAGGCAATAGCGTTGCTAGTATGGAGCCAAGGCCAGCCAAGTAAGGCACTATATGAAGTATCAGCATCGATCACATGAAAAAGAGCATCTGTGTAGAGGTCATCCAGCTCAACTTTTAAAGCAACCGTGCCTAATGCTTTTTGCCCCACCTGATTAAATCCCTGTATTGTGAGCAAAGTCATGAAAAATTGATTGGGTGTTATCCCTATTGCTCTGAATACTCTTAATGGAAGAAGGTTGACTGCGGAACCACAATCGAGTAGGATCCAATTTACCCTTTTATTCCCGATCATGCCGGTAACATATAAAGGCCTGTTATGATTCGTAGACCCTGATTGCATGTCCTCATCAGTAAACGTTATGCAAGCCATGCATACAGCACACTGGTTTAAAGGAGAGGATGATACCTCATCCACCTCAATAGGGTCGACTTGATCCTTATAGTCACCGGGGTCCATTAGCGCCTGAATAAGTGCCCTTCTTAGCTCCTTCGACATTTGTAGAGCATCATAGACACTTAGGCGTGCTAGGATTTGCTTGAGATGGGAGATGACATCATAACGGACCCTCTCATTATGAGACCCTTGACGAACTTTAAAAGCGACCGGGATGGGGAGATCCTTCTTAGGGTCTTTAGTCAACTCCTTGCCTCTAGTGACACATTTGCTATTTGAGCTTGATGAGAGTGCTTCTTTTCTGTTTTGCTCCTTTGCATTCTCTGATGTTAGCAATTCCTTTAGTGTCATTTCTTTATCCTTCTCTTTTCCTATCAGTTCAGGCAGTTGGAGTCGATGACCAGATCAGAGAGTTACTTGATCTACTTCTTGAGTGGTGTTTGTGGGATTGGTGTTTGGTTCTTCGTACTCATCTGCCTATGAAGCCATGCAACATTGAACCACTTCTCCTTCCACAAGATCATCATCTGAAGAGTCATTACAAAAGAATCCCTTAGGAATGTAGTCACATAAAGCGAAAGGGGTCTTAACTGGCGGCACGTACTCTTCTTTGGAAGCTATCTCCAGTTTCTTTTTGGCCTTCAACTTCTTTTTGTTTTTCTTGTTTTTCTTTTGTAGCAGCTTCTGCCCTCATATTTTGACTCATGGGGACTGAGAAGCTCGGATCATTCCTTATCAAAATGACCTCCTGTTGAAGTAGGTTTGCCACCCAAAACCATCGTCATCATCATCTTCCTCTGATGTTTCCCATGCTTCTAGACTTGAGTCTAGGTAGAAATCATATAAGGTAGGTGCTCTCGGTGAAGGATGAGGCATATCTAGATAGGCCCATACTATTATTACATCATCATCGACAATAAATTTGATGGGGACTGCATGAGGTGGTGATGACACCATTGGGATCCCTCCATCAATTTCTAAGGATAACGGGTAAGAGTCATCCTTCTGCTCAACCATTGAAGTTGGGCCCTTGAGGTGGAGCTCCTTCGATCTCGATCTCTCCCCTCCTAATCATGTCTTCAATTATATCTTTGAAGACATAACAATCCTTTATAGGATGACCGATGATCTTGTGATATGGATAATACTTAGGATTATTTGTTTTGTTGACTTCAAGAGGTCGCTTTGGTTCTAGGAGAGAGATGGATTTTGCAGCCATAAGCTCATCAAATATCCCTTGAACATCATCATCATCGAAGGGATATTTTTTTCCCTTTCTTTCTTGAAGGGTGAGCGATCAGCCTTCTTCCTTTTTCTTGATATTTTTGTTGACATTTCCACCATTAGTTGGCCTTGAGTTTGTTTTGATGAAGGTGGCCATTGACTCTTCCTTCTTGGTCGACCTTTTGATTTCTTTCCTCTTACATTGTGTAGTTTTCTGACGGGCAAGTTGTCTTTCTCCATTGCTTACCTTAGACACGAAGGCATCAAAGTTTTGAGGCTCAACAGTGCTCACGTATGTAGTAATTTGTAGGTCTCAATTATTAGCACACATTTGAAGTGCAGATTGCTCGCTTAGCTTTTCTGGGCATTGCTCCTCCACCTTGTGATAAAGTCGTTCACACTCTCATTTGGCCTATGGTGTGTCAGCGAGGTCTATTGTAGAGGCCTTCCTTTTTGAGCTCGCGAATTGAGCCAAGAATGAAGGTCATCCACGTGTGTATTGACCTAGGTTGTAGCCGGGTGTACCACATAAAGGCGGCCCCCTTTAGCAATTGTATGAACTGCCTAATTAATAATGCATCATTCAAGGTAGTTTCATCATACGCCGAGTAAAAATGAGCCAAATGTTCATGTGGTGACCCATTTATGCTATCAAACTTTTCAAAGTTTGCCTTTGATAACCTTTCAAGAACGGAATTGAATTATAATGACTTGGATATGGGTTCCTGTACCCCAACATTGGGCGATTCATGGCTGCTTGGTGCTCTTTAATCCCTTGGGCTATCAACTCCTTGATATTTTGTGAAGTGATAACTGTGTTGCTACTGTCATCCTCATTATTTTTTTCTCGCTCTCTATTTTCAAGGCGAATAGCGAGATTAGCAATTTCAGCGTCGTTTCTGCAAGCCTCCTTCGCAGCTCTTCCATTTGTTCGTCGAGGCTTGGAGTGCTGGTCACTAAGACCGGCATGTTTTAGGCTTGATCATCCTGGCTAATTTGACCTTGTGGGACAAAAGCTGACAATTCCTCTTCATGGAAAACAGTTCTAAGATCATAAAAGGCAGGACTTGTAACCTCATCTGGTTCTTCGGGTTGGTCCCTACCTTCGCTGAGGGTGGTGATAGAAGATTATAGAGTTACCTCAGTGCATGTTAAGGCTTTAGCCCTTGATCTTGTGATTGGGCTACTATAAACCTGTGATCCAACCCCTTCTAAGGTCAGGTCACTTTGGCTTTGTGATCTACAAAGCAATATCCTCCTGCCTTTTATGGGAACTGGAGGAGAAGTAGCCTCCCTAATCTGTAGGGTTCTGGGCACTATAGTAGCGGTCTTTGAGGTCAAGGGTTTAGCAAGTTTAACCTTTGGAGTTTTAGGTGCTGTTGCCTCCTCTGAGTAGAAGGTCATCATCATCTCAGCCATGGGAATATCAATGGGGATAGTCCTGATGAAGATTTGCCTCGTCAAGCAGGACTTAAGGAGCCTTTTTGACACCTGAGATTCCTTTCCCAAATGGTTTATTGGAGTTTTTCCAGGTTGGGGGTTTTTTATTTGGCTTTGCCCCCTTCTTGGTGCATGCAGGAACCCAAACCTGCCTTGGGGCTAAGGTGGGGACCCGAGCTTACCTCAGGGTTAGGTTAGGAACCCGAACCTGCCTTGGTAGAGTTGTAGCTCGGTTTGCTGATGCCTCCCTCATTAGGATTCCCCTCCAAGTTGGAATAGGCCTACAGCGGGGAGCTGGTTCGGTTTGCTGACGAGCGTGCTGTGAAGGATAACCTTTATTGAGAAGCCCTCCTCAAAGTCATTTTGGCTAGCTCCAGGGCTACTGCCAGAGCTAGCCTAGGTGCGCTAGACTTAGTGCAGCACTTGTCACTTCTGCGGTAAGCATTTTCGGTTCTTGACCGCTTTCTTAGTTAGCAGTCTATCGGTCATAGAGGCAGGCCTGCTTGACCTTTCGAGGCACCGTAGAGGTTCCATTGAATTTGACAATGGAAATTCAGCAAGGATGGATCGTGGGCCTATTGTGAAGACCATCTGGGCATTTTTCCTTGTCGTAAGCATTCCATGCTTAACCACGATGGTAACGGGAAGCTCATTGAAGTTAACGGTTACTTGAGGTGCCATTGTTCCTTTATGGAAAACACACAAAAAGAACAAAAACAAAAGAAAGAAAAATAATAACATTAGTCAAATATAAACAAATCGGAGATGAAAGGGAAAATAGGGTCCCACCGGACATACCTAAAATTATGTTGAGCAAAAATTTAACAAAAATAAATAATATGCACAACCCAACTTTTCGACATACAAAAAAATGTACATCGGTTTGTTTTGAGTACGAACCTATTCAAGAGGATAAACCTCCTTAATTACGTCCTCCTCTCGAGAGACCACCCTTAAACTCCGACTCGTTCTGTTTTACTTTTTCTTTCTTTATTTTGTTTTGTGTTAATAAGACTTTATATAATTTGGATCGATAATTATCATATTTTTAATGTCGCATCTCCTGTATTCAAAACTTAATTGCATCAGATAGTGGTTGTATAGGCACCTTCTAGGAAAGGTACTATACTTACACATTTTTCATGTGCAGGTTAGGGAACGGATAATTTTATTTGATTTGGAATTTGGGTTGTTTTTTGTCGTGAGCTAACTACATACCTCTTTTATAGAGGATCAAACCAATCGTAATTCTTTAAATTTTATTTGATTCAATTTATCTTTTATTCTGGTTAAGTTAATAACCATTTGATATGATTTTAATTATTTATTTTGGCCTAATAAATGACGGTAATTTTGATTTAATTTTGATATTTGGATTTCATTTTAACTCAAGGCTAAGTTGAATTTTTAGCCATTTCACGATTTTTATTTACCAACTTAGCCTTGATTGGGATCGGTCCATTTATATCTTTAACTTGCGATTGCACCCGAAATTTATGTGTGGGTTTCCTACGTAACCTTAGTGGGCTCAAATCGACGCAATCCTAGGGGTGAATTTGGTAAGCTCAGTTGTATATTTGGCTCGAATCTAGTCTATTTTGCCATACTTATTATTTTAAAAAAAAAAAGTTTCGACTTTTTGAAAAATCTCGTTTTTTTTAAAATTTATTTTGGTTGCGTAACATGTAACAAAAAGTCACAGAACTGTAACTTTAGCTTTTTTATTAAAGAGAGGGGAAATAAATAAGGCTTTTTTTGGGGTCCCTTTCGCAGACTTGGAAATTTGAGGGGATTGGTTTCTATGTTGGGAGGCTTAACTTTGTTGTCGTTTGAGCAAGTAAGGTGCAATTGACTTAAAAAGATCAATTTTTGTGAAGAGAGGGGGTGTCGGTTTGAGCTCATTTGAGAATTTCGATTTAGACTTAACTCGATAAAATTTTATATCAAGCTTCCTAAAATTCTTAGTAAAATCAAGTCACCGTAGTTTTAGTCAGTATTTAAAATATTTTATTGTCCCTTATAAAATTTAATATAAGCACAGGCTCAAATATTGTTAGCTTCCACTCATAATTTGTGAGCACTACCAATCTATTTTCATCGGTACTTGCATTTTAGTCAACAATGCCCACTCCTATTTTAATACGTTTAGCACCCCATGACCAAATTAATCTTAAGACAGTTGAAAACTAGTCTGTATGTCTTCCAGACTCTTCTGCCCTTGTTTTAGAAGAAAGGACAGCAATGGTTAGGCTCTGTTTCCTTCCCATTTGTATCCATCATTATCTTGACATTTCCTCTCTACTAATTTGTTTCCTTCAGTCGGGCACCCAGACCTTTGTTTTCTTTTTCTGAGACTCCAAGTGATAGATAAAACGATTATGGTTTTGAAGGCTATATTTTTTGTTCTTTTTGTGAACAAAGGGCCTTGCTCTTTCCATCTCCCACCTTAGTTTTTGAAGACAATCTCCATTCTTGTCCTATATTTTAATAAAGTGCTAACTTTATAGTTGGTTTTTCTCATGTAATCAACATCCACTGTATTGACTGTCTTCTTAGCATCATTTACCACGAAGATTAAGATGATTTTTACAACTTTAAGACACCATGTTGTTTTAGATCTCCATAAATTACTCATCATGGCACAAGATTTTTTTTTTATTAAACTGTATAACCTTCTACAGGCTGCCAGGAACTAGGAACCCACAATTGCAGCAAGCTTTCGCAAAACAACCAAGTCACGAGTGCTCTCAAACTTCTACTTTTTATGGGTCCAAATTAACCCATAACCTTTGTATACAGAAATTTGTAGGTCTTTGCGAACCGGGATTCGTGGTGAATCCGAATTTGTGAGTCCTTCCGAACCCCGAATCCTTGTGAATCCGAATTTATGAGTCCTTTCGAACTCAAAACTTCACGGTTATCCTATTTTTATCCTCTCAAATCCATAGTAGGATACTTATCTGCTTCGATTGATGAGATGCTTTCGGTTTTGATAGAATCGTACATGATTTTCATTTCTTGTAGATGGCTGTAGAGGAAACGAAATTTAGAGATGAGCAAAGTGGGGGAGGTTAAATTAACTCAAGTCCTTACTTTTATTACCTTCAGATCTTCAGAAAGCTGGTACAAAAGAAAGACAGAGTGCTTCATTCTTCGCTCAAATTCTTATCCTTCAATCTTTTTTTTCTTTATGCTCTGTTCTCCGTTTCTTTTCTTCTCTTGCTGGACTGTGTGCTGCTTGCTCTCTTTTGCTTTCACGGATCCCCTCTTCTAATATGCTTCAACTTTTGTGAACCTAGTAGAAATTCTTTTCCTTAAATTTGATTGTTTTTAAGGACCCAACAATTTTTTTTTAGGTGGGTATTTTGGGCTCAACTCGAACTCTTGGGACCCTACGCTGGGAATTGTTTTCTATAGAAATAATTTGGTCTTGCTTTTAATAATAAAATTATGCTGAATTTATAAATATCAATTTAGACAATACTGAATTGGTGAAAAATTTATGTTCAACAAGTATAAAGATCAATATCTTTGCCATAACATTGTAATGCAGTGATTTGAACTTGGACACTTTCGACATGGATATACCTGTACTTTCTATCTTTGTTATGCTTAAGGATTTTTCCCAATTAATGAGATTAACTTCTCCAACATCATATTTACAATCACTTATCTCCAGATCTCATTCCATCATTTTACATATGTATTTGCTTTTTAATTGAAAGATGAATTTTTTATAGATCATGTTTTTTTGGATTATAGGAAGGACCCAATCTCCTTTAACATCTTTATTTTCATTGTCTACAACAAACTCTTCTTCTTTAAGGTCACCAAAACTAATCGAGCTACTTTCTATCATATGACTGGTTTCTTCATAATCACTTTCTTCATATTTATTGTCCACTATAATTTCAATAATTCATTTGTTGTTACTTAGGATTAGGTCTAATGCCTCATCTTCACTAAGCTCAACATAATTTAGGCTACCCAATGTTTCAATAAGCTTATTATTCTTCCTATTTTTGCATTTATTAGTATAATGTCCTACTTCTCCTCATACCTAGTATTTGCAGTTATTTTTCCCTGCAGAACAATAAGTGGCTTTCCTAAAAAATCTCCGTTTTTTAGGACTTGGTTTGTTATAATATTTTCATCTATATTTCTCTCCCCTTTGCTTATTAAAGCTCTTTTTTTATATAATTTTCTTCTCTTTCTTTTTTCATGTTCTTTTCCCTATTGGTGAGGTGAATCCCAACAAGTTATGGATTGTTTCTTAATTTTCTGTTGTTTTTGGAGGTCAAGACATTGATCATTATCCTATTTTCTTAAATAAAAGATTCTCGAACCAAGGGTATCAATGACATTTGCTCTTTTGGGCCACGCAATGCGTTTTTCATTAATTATGATTTTACAAGATATGACAATTTATCATAGAACATACTAAGATTAGTTTCATTATGTCCAATTTCGTAATAATATTGACTAAATTCAGTAATATAATTTTTCAGATATCTCATATCCCATAAATCTATATTATTAATCTTTCTTTGCCATTCTCTTACTTTATCTTTAGAATCAAGTTTAGTTCCGATAAATTCAGTTTCGATTTCTTTACATAGATTCTTGAACATTACAGCTAGTGCTTCCATCATTCTTAATGTATTTTTATCGTCTTCATTTAAGGAATCATACTAGTCAGCTACAATGTCAAAAAAACTATGTTCGATGTAGTTTAGGAAATTGGCAGCAGTCCATGAAGTGTTAAAGTTTAAGACACTATTCATGCCTCTTTTTTAATGTTTAAATATTTCTTCTTTATTATGACCTCCATCTATGTTTAAGATGTCATGTTTGGCTAATTGGAGTAAGGTTAATTTCTTCAAAGGTTGTAGTTTTTCTTGGGATAAACCCAAAGGAAAAATTCATTGTATATCCTATTAGAACATACCTAGGTCTTATAAAATGATTATTTCTTCTAGAAGATTCACCAAATTTTTCCTGCTTAGGAATAACATTGTTAACCAGAGTGATCTCTATTTCATCTCCAATTTCATTAATCTCATCTTCAATAGTCATTTTACCATATTTTTTATCCAATTGTTTTCTAATTTCTTCTAATGGTAAAACATTTAGATCTTCTAGTTTAATAAAGTTTATCTGCCGATATATCTCTTCTTCTAATTGGGCATTATTAGTCGCTTCATTATCATCAGATAACACATCATGTTTATCACTAATTGCGCTCATAATCTTATTTAATTCTTCTGGATCTTGTTCTTTCTGGAACCTATTTTGTAGTTCCTCAAGAGTACACTACTTATATTCCATCTTCTTCTTTTTCTACTTTTTCAGTCGATTTTTCACCTACTTCTTTTTGGATTTTAATATCTTGCAAAGGAAATGGATTTTTGTTTTTTAGGTTTTGAAAAGGATATTTATGCTGAAATAGTGTACTATACTTGAAGTAGTCTTTCCACTATGCCTGACTTTGTTAACTAAAGGAAGGTAAATTACAGATAATTACTTCTTAAGCTCCTTGATTTCAGTCTTAATTTTAACTTGTTCTGCTTTTAATTCTAAAACTATATCAGTGATATAATTTAATTGAGGTGCTATTGGGGAAATGCCTTCCGATGAGTAAACAATATGTGAATAATTTAGTCCAGGGCAAGCAGATGATGATTCAAGTATTAATAACAGTTAATTAGCTTAATTAATCATTAATGAGATTAATGAACTTAATTATTTTTGGTTACGTGGCTTTGATACCATTTAAAAGATGGTTTCAAGTAGTACTAGTAAGCAAAATATCACAAACACAGATTTAGATTTTTCGAAAATAAGTTTTTAAGGATTAGGGGTAAATTTGTAAATATGAAAAGATTAGGGCGTTTATGCAAATTAGATGAATAGTGAATAAGGTCCTTTCAGTTGTTTCTCAAAAGTCGAGATACCCTGTAGTTATTTTTAAAAACGAGGGGGCCTTTTTGTTGTTTATACAAAATTTGAGGTACCTTTGTGTCTTTTATCCTAGTTTTTTTTTTTTTAACAATTTGTGATAATTTGAAAGGTTTGAGAATGGAAGGCTCTTCATCATTAAGGAACAATCTAGCAAGTGAGTGTAAAGATGGCATAGCAGTTTGTCGAAGATGCAATTGCGAAAGTGTGAAGAAAGTCTCTCACTTAAGCCAAAATCCTGGAAGAATATATTTCAAATGTTTGAGGTGCAACAAATTTCTGAAATGCGTAGCAAATCACGGCCCTCAGGAGAGACAGATGATAGTTGACATAGATGAAGTGAAGCATGGAGATGAGGTTGATAATGAAGTTTATTGAGAAGGGTCAAAGCTTAATTGTAGTTTTATTAATTGCGGTCATAGTGTTAATTGTCATGGTGGTAGTTCTCTAATATTAAACAATCACTTTGATGCCTTTTTTTGGTGACAAAGTCCAAATATTAAGTGAATGAAAAAATTATTGGAGCAATTTTTGAGTAATTGTTACATTAACACTTTCTCAGAATGCTAATAAGTGAACAAATAAACAAGTTCTGATCAAATCACACCAAACACAGCTTATAACATCTGAAAGGTATAAAGTGCTCATCATTAATAGAAAACTTCCCTCAGTTACAACCAAAATATGAGTGATAAGCTTGCCAATGTCAGCTTATAATAAGTTTATAACATCTGAAAGACAAAATTAATAGTTGACTGTTGCATATTACAATAAGTTCTGCACTTAGCAAGCACAACAGAACAAGTTCACATAGAATTAAGCTTGGCTAGATTTGGTTGGGGGTACAACTGTGGCTGTCGATATCCCAGCTAATGTTCCATGGGTGGCTCTGTGGGTGTTCCTTGGCCTTCCAATTGGTCTAGTATTGGTCTTCTTTTTCCTCTTGTATCTCTCTACTAGCCTGTCAGTGTCATCTATAGGCCTCCTATAGGTCAAGCGGTTATGCCCTAGTTGTTTGCATTGCTTACACCTTTTAGAGTTCGAGAAATGTTTGGTGGCTTGACCTTCAGCTTGTGGGACTTGGCACCAAGATTGTGACCCTCTTCTGTTATGCTTCTCTAGCCTTCCTCTTTTTCGTAGCTCAGATGTTGGATTAAGTGTAGGCAAGTTTGTTTCTCCTCACTTACATGGGTCATAGATGGGATGAATGATAATGTCGTATAGTTTCTTGTATTTTCAGTAGAAAACCATAGAGCATAATAATCCTCTAGCTTCCCTTTCATCCTCAAAATACATCGTGCACTATGTTTGCAAGGTAAGCCAGTTATCTGTCATCTCTTGCAGTCATAAAATTGGTCCCTCAACTATATTGTGAAGTCGGTGCAACCCTCATCAACATCAAATTCGCCTATGCCAACATGAACAACACTCGGAGAATTCCTAGACTCTTCTTCAATCAACCTTAGTTTTTTTTTTTTTTTAAACAAATGATATGACCTTCCTCTCCTAACAAGATGCATTCTGAAACCTTTTATCAATTCTAGTGCCCACAAGCTTTCTAATCTTTTCCAACATGATCAATATTACTTTTCCCTAAGTTTGGTAATTGCATTGTTAAAACTTTCCATAAAATTATTTGTGTTATCATCATATTTTAGGTTTGTATCAAACTTAAACTTAGCCAAGTGCTCTAATGGTTCACCATCCCTTAACGAATGATATGCTGTAGGCTCGTTCTCCCTAATCTTATCCATGGCCTTCAAATGAACAAAAGAAGAGTATGCATTTGCAGCAATGTAAAAGAAACAGTGAAACCATGCACCTTGCAATTAGAATGAGAGGGCGAGAAAGACATAGTCAGTAGAAGCATATTATGCACCTTCAAATCTTTAATTTAATTTTCAGACAAAAAGATGCACTTACCAAGGTAGTTTGTAGTAAAGGTCTTGTAAAAATGGAGCACACATATCATTCTTGATGCTTAGGGCATAACATTCTTCAAAACTTTGATGCCCTAATAGTTACATTAAGTAAATAGTTACGGGAACATGGTGTAGTTGGAGCTATTCTCCCTTACATAACAGACATTCACTTAAAAAAAAAAAGTAAGTGTTATTACCTTGTCCCTATCAGACATAATGGTATAGTTGGAGCTATTTTCCCTTGCATCAAGTGCCCTTGCAAGGCCTTCAAGAAAAGCGCTCCATTCCTCCTCATTTTCTTGTGGTGCAATCCCATAAGCTAAGGGAAACTGACCATTGTTCCAATCCAAGCCCACAGTTGTCATGAGGACTCTCTTGTATGGAGCTGTGAAGTTACATACATCCTTGTCAGCTAATATAGAGTATAATGAAATAGATCAACTTAAACAGGCATGCAAACAGAGAGGCATGTGTGTCATACCCTTTAAATGGCAGGCAACAATGCCAATCAAGGGTCTACAATGCTATTTGAAAGCTGTTGTGGCTGATCCAATGCAAATCTGGCACCTCTTAGATGTAGGACTCCTCCCAGGAGCTTGATCTGTCCACTTGATGAAACAAAATGACTTAGGGTTCCTTGCTTTAAACTCCTTCATATACTATGGAAGTTTCTTATACCAATCATTATAAGAACCCTCATTTTGTATTTTCATAAGCTTCCTTACCCTCCAAAGAGTGTGCTTTGGAACTCTCACCCCGTACTTTGTTATGATAAAGTCCTCTATATTCTTAACAGCAGCATTTAGATTTGCCCTGTAATATGACAAAAGGTTGGTTGCAACCTATCTTGAACTAGCGCTTTTATTAGCTTCAGTCCGACTGTAACGCCCCCAATTGTTAATGTCTGATTACTGTAGCTTCATCGCCTATTTACTGTTGATTTGTAGCAGAAGCTTTTTATTGGAGGCATTACCGTCGTTCCGGATTGGAACAAAGCTCTCTGATTTACTAAACCTCCGAAATCATCTAAAACCATGTGATAACTTGATGTACCCATGCTAATTATTATTATCTTCATGTTTCACAAAGTAACATCACACAGACCCCAGGTTACTAACCTATCATCGCTGTGAGCATTGCCAAGCTGGCGATCAGTAATGTCCATTGTTTTGCCGCTTTCTGGTGTCACAGGAGGATGACTATTCGATTCTCCCCACGCCTAAAACCAAAAATATAAAACATTAGAATGGTGAGTCGAAGTTCAATACGTACATTCTCATGCAGTAAAATAAATTTGATGTGAAATTAGTTGGGCCGGCCGCATTTTAAAACATTTTGTTTTGCAAACCGGAGAGAGAGAATATGTAAGTACAATTGAATTGCTGATTATTATTTGAAAGTGAACCCCTTGGTCGATATACATCTTGAAACGATCATACTTTGAGTGAGCCCCAGGCCGATCGAGAAGCCTGAGTTGACGCCGCGCGCGGGTATATTGGTCGACATAAGCCTTGATAATTGCTGGGCATCAGCCCTGATGATGATTGGCGGGGTCACTTGTTTATGTGACAAAAACATTGAGAAATTGATTCATTAAATGAATCTTATATTAATTTTGCATTGCTGAGAACACTGTGAGTTTTTGAAGAGAACAGGCAATGTACGTACCTGATCCTTGAGATTCTCTCTCCTTTGTAATGAAGAATATGCGCTGGCAGCTTGAACCGACAGATGTGGCCTCCTTCCTGCTTTACATATGTAATTCTCTTGTGGTTAGTGCAAGGTGATGACATTTGTTGGGATTTCTTAGTTTGATCAATAATTTGAAGTCCTTGAGTTATATGTAAAAGGCATTGACATGACTCTACTTTGTTTTATTCCCATCTCTGACCTTGAATACCTTGTTTTAATAGATAATTTAAATCCCTGTCTTTTATACTGCAACCACTTGTTTAATGAACATGATAAACGTGTAATGGGGTAACGGCCATATTCTTGTAAGTAGTGTAAATTCGTTACTTGTCCCTGCTTTGTGAAATTATTTTCATTATGGGTCATTGTTATTAATGTTTCTCTTTTTGGTCATTGCATAATTTAAATTACGGCCATTTTATTTTTATCCGAATTTTTGTTAACGTCTTCGGTGTAATTCTGGTTCCTTGCTGTAAATCATATAATCATGACAGTCGCGACTATGGCCATAACTCTGGAATGTTCTGGAACGACCTTAGTCAAGACATGAACTCTTTTCCCCAAAAACGTTACATAGTGAACTCGTATAATCACATTTCGCCAACCATAATATTCCTATCCCACATATTAATATTCCCAACATCCACATTTAGCATTCATGACTCTAAAGGTGTATACCCAAAATTCATGAACTTGATCGCAAATCTCCAAATAATTTGTATATTCTTCCATAAAATAGTCACAATGTCGTTTAACCCAATGGCTCACAATAATCACAACATTACCTGCACTTTAGCATAGATTCATCAAATAATTTTTCCCAATTTCATAACTTTGAAACCTGTGTGAATACATGCATATCATAATTATACGATTGACGACTACCGCCTGGCATGAATATTTTCAATATATGAATAATCATGAATTTATACGGTTGACGACTACCACCTGACATGAATATTCTCAATATACTAAATCATAAAATATCAAATATAAATTTTTAAATCGAGGAACAAGAATTACTCACCTCAAAATTGCTCCGAAACCCAAAACTTTAATCCCCTCTTCCTTTTCCTTTTTTCCTTTCTTCTTTCTCTCTCCTCCTTCTCCCTCTCTCTCTCCTCTCCTCTCTCTCTCTCTCTCTCTCTCTCTCTTCTCTCCGTCTCTCCTCTCTCCCTCCCCTGACCCCGTGTGTGTGTGTGTGAGAGAGTGGAGTGCCCCCCCTTCCACATATATATATATATGGGCAAGGGCAAAATGGTAAAATTAGTTTTTTTTCGGGACTAATCTGGAACTTTCCCCCTTTTTTTTTGGGGGAAAAAAATCTGGAAAAATTTTTTTTTGGAGTCGGTTGACCGACGTTGACCGGTCAAACCGACGTTGACCGGTCAAAGTCGGTTTGACCCGAATTTTTTTTTCTATTTTTTTGGGGAAAAATTTTGCGCGATATTTTTTTTACGTTAGCAGAGTAGACGTCCAACTATTCCTTTGGAATTTAACGAATTATTTTAGGAGTAACCAAAACTTTATTTTCGAGGCCATTCTGCCGATTCAACCTGCAATGGTACAAAAACATATGAAGAAAATGCTGAAATTGAAATGAGAAAATGACGGATTGAAATGCCGGGCCCAACTTGATAAATTGTAATTAGGATGATTCAATCTAATTAATATGGTCATTAGGATCGGGCCGTTACAGCCTTCCCCCCTTAAAATAAGTTTCGTCCTCGAAACTTGCAGGTTGAAAGATATTCTTACCGCACCACAACGGAGTACGGACATTGACTTCATTATAGTAACATGATATGGATTCGGAACATAATTCCTGAGTTGTGGGATGTGAGAACATTCTGTATATGTTCATGAAATGACTTGCTTAGGTGTAAATTAGGCATTTTGTACAGTGTATACTTGGAGGATACCTTTGAAACTTCTTCCTTTAGATTGCTCATATTATTTTTGAAGTTCCTGTAAGATCCCATGAATTTCAGTGGACCATTTTGAGTTTAGTGATTCTTGGAAGCATTTTGAAGAAGTGTATAAAGATCAATAATGAGGATTGAGTGAGATCGATCATGCAGTTATGTTGTGCATCTTGGGCCAGGTCACTTAAGGGGAAATACATATTCCCAAACTTTCGTGAAACTTTTAGCTTGGGAAGAAGGTGGCTAAGTGGGAGCTTGATTGTGGACTTTGCCTCAATTGGGAATTGAGAGAGTAGTGAATTTAGTGGGCTTAGGAGTTCTATTGGATTTAATGACCTACTTGGGGTGAAATTCTAGATAGTATATAAATAGTGGGGAACGCTGTGACTTGGATTTGGCCTGTGCAAGCTCCTGTGAAAAATTCTCAAATCAATATGTATAGCATACCCGTGAATGAGAGCAATGGATATGACGGTGATGTGAGTCATTGCCTATGACAGAACTAGATGGTAAAGTCAATGCAAATAAGGGATTGTTGTCGAATGGCTAAATGAAAGATGGCCATGAATTTTCAAAAATCTAAAAATAGGATGTGAGTTCTCGTTCAAATGTGTTGTTACGTCACGCCTGTTTGTAACTTTTGAATATATGAGTTTGAAACCTTTTTGTCCTATGGTCGTGGATTTACTTTTTTGAAACTTGTTCCAACGAGTTCGAATGAACGTTTCTTTTTGGGTACGTCAGTGGGTTCGTCCGTTTTGTGTGTTATGTTCGTTTAAGGTTTTTGAGCGTGTCTTATTAAAATTTTTGGCATTAGAGTTTTGTCTTAGACAAGGTGAATGCGGATGGGGATGACATACAGATAATGCTTGATATCAATATTGAAAGAACAAGTACGGAAAATAGATGGGATGAAGAACATATTCCGTAATTAGGAGTTCATAGGGACCGAAAGAGCTAAGTGTCGTCGGCAAGTATGGCCTTGGTTGGAACGGTAATGGAGGCAAGTCAAGTGGACAGTAGGTTAAGTAGTTTTAACAGTAACTTTAGATGGCTTTATGAATTAGGAGGCCAAAACAAGTGGCTGCTAGTCATTTGGAAATAAAGTACATATAATGCAAGTCATTTATGATCATTATTAGGCTTTCTTATTCTGATTAGGTAGTTAGAAGGTTGACTCTTAGCTCCAGGTGTGCTTTAGGAAGCATGGAATGGAATAGGAAAGAATTTGAGTATCCAACAAGGTGACCGTTTAGCCATTCTCAACATGAAAAGTTGATGGGAGGATTAGGATTTGAATGAATAGAGTACAACATAGGCACAATGTTGAAATGAAACAACTTAAGCAAGATATCATGATTGCATGGAGAAAGCCAAGACGAACTTCTGAGAGACGGAATTTGACAGAAAGGAAATTGGAAGGGTTATGAAATATACATACATAATTACGCTCTCAACACAATGTAGAAGAGAAAGATGATGGTCAAAAGTATTAGAATAGTGACAAGTGATTAAAATCGAGCAAGAACGGACTCAATATTTAACAAGTTTTCAAAGACTTGGTGGGTGATCCTGGAAATGGGTGCGAATATTCATAAGGAAGTACCAACTTTCCAAAAGTTTAAAATTAAGGAAGGATCAGATAACGATGAAGAAAGCAACATTTAACGATGAGGCAAGTTTATCAATTATAAGAGATGACAGAAATAACAGTATTAATGCAAAAGATAGATTAATCAACAAGGTCTCAGATGTCAATTAAGATCTTTTGATGTAAAGATCTTTTTATGTAATTGTTCGAGGTAGAGGGGGGTAAAGTAGCAATGAGACAATACCAATGCAGAGGTCAAGCTGATTAAGGGTGAGTTGATTACTGACTAAAAGTATGGGAATGGTCATTGTTGTGACAGTTTCATAAAAGAAGCCGGTGACAAATTTCGAAACGATGGGTAATTAAAATAATATAACTGGAAGCGTAAACAATTTAGGAACGGAGGGCAATAAAAATAAGATGATTTTAAATAGTAAAATGAGCTATCTATGGAATGAGGGGCTGTTAAGAGTAAGAAAGATTGCATTACCATTGAAAGAATGGTCGCAAAAAGTGAATTGGGATTTTTATCGAAAGGCATAGAGAACAGATTTAGAAGACGATGGATAGTAAAACTATAACCGTAATGTAGATGAAGTGAAAAATAAGCGATAAGTGTAAACAATTTAGATATAGAGGGCGATAAGAATGAAATAATTCCAATTGTTGATTATACGGAATCACAGTTTTGTGCATGAATCCAAAGCCAGAATGGTAGGAGAGTGGTTATCCATGTAATGATTGGATGTTAGGGGGGAAAGAAAAGATCACAACATCATTGAATTAATGGCCCCGGGTGAATGAGTGGAACAAAGGTAATCAGTGGAGGCATGGGAGAGACATGATCTATCATAATGGTAAGGATTCCCTTGTAAACATTAAAGTCTTGAGATAATTCAATGGAGGAGAGGATGGGTAATGAAGTATTGCTGTAACACTTGTATAGTTTGCAAAACTGTATGAAAAGGAATTACAAATTAACGTATGTTATTGCTTAATAACGGGGTTGCCAGTTTTAAGTGATATCTCCAGAGGCCAGGAAGGGTGTTAACAATGCTACTTAGGCAGATAGGCGGCCTATTATCAAGTGTGCAAAAATCAGTGGACTCCCATTTGGATCAATACCGGAATTCCTATCATTAAGGTTTTTGAGAACTTGGAGGGGTCAAAGGAAAGTTATCGGGGCTTTGTTTGATACCCAGATATCTCATGGATTTTAACGTCCCTAAATTCTTTGTCATTATGCAAATGTTCTTTTGAAATTTGACATCTCAACATTCGCTTGTCAGATTTTCATAGGATCCAACAATCGACGAGTATATGTATGCTTAACTTATCTCATTAATTCCTACCAATATATTCAGTAATTCCCAACGTTCAAGCCTAGTAATCATCGCACTTAGTATGCTTTTCCAATGAGTTCTCGTCTTTTCCAGACTCTGATTTACTCCTGGTAGTGAGGTCCAATGATTATTCTTCCACAAGACAACAACTCATCGATATAATTGGCATATCCTCAAGCCTCTTCCCGACAGTTTCTCCTTTGTAGATGATTGTCTTTTCCTGATCATTGTTATTCCCAAAAGCTTATTTATCAAATTACCTGATGCTCCATAAGGCCTAATCTCCCCCCTAAAAATATTTTATTCCATCTAATGAGTATTACTGAGGCCCTCAATACGCATGGCCTAATCCCAAAATAAGAGAAATTATTAATACTGTCTCCTTAGAATCTTTTAATATTTGTTGAACTTCAGTTGTCAACCCAAATAAGCTTTCGTACTTAATCAAATTTGTCTGCCCCATTATACATTGTGATGTCCTTACAATACAATAAAAACTTCTAAAACTATCTCCAAATGTTGCTGCTGGATGATCTGCGTTAGAAAATCCATATCTTTCATTCCTAATCCCCAAAAGATGTAAAATCCAATCTGAAAAATTATGATGTCCACTAAAACTTTTGTTGTGGATACAAAGCATAATTCGCATGGTAAGGTTCCGAAAACCTCAAAATTGCGTACTTCCCGAACCTATTGGAAGCTAACTCGTCCAGCTATCACTGCTTATGAATTCTTCCTGCACCAATTGATACCAGTTCCTTCCCAAAGTGATTCCTATTTCAGGTCTGTTGATAGCTTAATAATCATATTTTTTTGCAATATTTTCTTCACATGACCACCCACTAAAATCATTCTTTAACTCATATGGATCTACATGAACCTCTCGATATTCATCCCCAATACTAAAGATTACAAAATCGCATTTAGAACGACCTAAATCCAGCATTACATCCTAAACGTGCATGATCATGAACAATTTTAAACATTATTTGCCTTCAAGTGTCCTCGAATATATGCCATCTAAAACCCATTTATGGCAATCTCCAAGTACCTGTAAATTTTGATTAATAGGTGTAGTCATCGTCGACCCAACTACCCTACAGAATTCTTTTCCACACGCTCCCGATGTGGATTGCCGAAATGGATGTAGATATATTTCTATAAGCTAGGTCAGTGACCTGAATTTCAAATAAAACTATCCCCCCCACACATTTATTACTAACTGCCTTTGCCACTGCCAAACCTGTGTCTAAGGAATAATGACTCAGTGGCACCTAGTAATCGATAGCCCCTAACGGATTTTATACTTCATAGGTGCCTTAACCATACCCCTTCGGTGTGACATCTCGTCTTGTCCCATCACATCAATATAAGATCAGTTTGTATCACGTAAGCTAAAGTGCCCAACAGTGCCGCTTGTACTCAATGATTCTGCTAAAACATCCATGCCCCTGTGGTAGGTCCTCAACATTCTCATTTTTGTAACTTTGCGATAGACCCAAAACATTTCCCTGATGCGCTACTTGGGCTCTGATACCATAACTGTAACGCCCCCAATTGTTAATGTCTGATTACTATAGCTTCATCGCCGATTTACTGTTGATTTGTAGCGGAAGCTTTTTATTGGAGGCATTACCGCCGTTCCGGATTAAAACAAGGCTCTCTGATTTACTAAACCTTCGAAATCATCTAAAGCCATGTGATAACTTGATGTACCCATGCAATCATTATTATCTTCATGTTTCACAAAGTAACATCACACAGTCCCCAGGTTACTAACCTATCATTACTGTGAGCGTTGCCTAGCTGGCGATCAGTAATGTCCATTGTTTTGCCGCTTTCTGGTGTCACAGGAGAATGACAATTCGATTCTCCCCACGCCTAAAACCAAAAACATAAAATATTAGAATGGTGAGCCAAAACTCAATACGTACATTCCCATACAGTAAAATAAATTTGATGTGAAATTAGTTGGGCCGGCCGCATTTTAAAACATTTTGTTTTGCAAACAGGAGAGAGAGAATATGTAAGTACAATTGAATTGCTGATTATTATCTAAAAGTGAACCTCTTGGTCGATGTACATCTTGAAACGATCATACTTTGGGTGCTCACCCCCCAGGCCGATCGAGAAACCTGAGTTGACGCCGCGCACGGGTATATTGGTCGACATAAGCCTTGATAATTGCTGGGCATCAGCCTTGATGATGATTGGCGGGGTCACTTGTTTATGTGACAAAAACATTGAGAAATTGATTCATTAAATGAATCTTATATTAATTTTGCATTGCTGAGAACACTGTGAGTTTTTGAAGAGCACAGGCAATGTATGTACCTAATTCTTGAGATTCTCTCTCCTTTGTAATGAAGAATGTGCACTGGCAGCTTGAACTGACAGATGTGGCCTCCTTCCTGCTTTACATATGTAATTCTCTTGTGGTTAGTGCAAGGTGATGACATTTGTTGGGATTTCTTAGTTTGATCAATAATTTGAAGTCCTTGAGTTATATGTAAAAGGCATTGACATGACTCTACTTTGTTTTGTTCCCATCTCTGACCTTGAATACCTTATTTTAATAGATAATTTAAATCCCTGTCTTTTATACTGCAACCACTTGTTTAATGAATATGATAAACGTGTGATGGGGTAACGGCCATATTCTTGTAAGTAGTGTAAATTCGTTACTTGTCCTTACTTTGTGAAATTATTTTCATTATGGGTCATTGTTATTAATGTTTCTCTTTTTGGTCGTTGCATAATTTAAATTACGGCCATTTTATTTTTATCCGACTTTTTGTTAACGTCTTCGGTGTAATTCCTGGTTCCTTACTGTAAATCATATAATCATGACAGTCGCGACTAAGGCCATAACTCTGGAATGTTCTGGAACGACCTTAGTCAAGACATGAACTCTTTTCCCCGAAAACGTTACATAGTGAACTCGTATAATCACATTTCGCATACCATAATATTCCTATCCCACATATTAATATTCCCAACATCTACATTTAGCATGCATGACTCTAAAGGTGTATACCCAAAATTCATGAACTTGATCGCAAATCTCTAAATAATATGTATATTGTTAGAATGTATAAAGTTTTGATGATAACAAATCTAAGTGTTGTTGTTGTTGCTCCAAACAGGCTTTCCAAACAGGATCTTACTGCTGTTCTCAATGTATTAAAACTGCTTGACTAATGGTTTATCAAGAATAGGTACTCAAGTCAGCAATGTAAGAACACCTGTGAGGAACAGGTTCTGTGAGGTGTTTTGAAGCATATCCTGAGAAGTGTTTGAAACATAAGATATGTGCAGCTGTGACAAACAGGTTCCGTGCGGTGTTTGAAGCATATTCTGTGAAGTGTTTGCAGCAAAGTCGTTCTACAAGATGACTAGTGGTTACAACAAGATGTCTTGATTTGATTTGGTTTTATATTTTTAGACTCTTGTTAATATGCCAATTAGAAAGTTTTAATTTACCACTCACTGGAAACGGTTTTGCTTTTCGGAAAATATTTCGGATCACCCTTCAGAACAACCCTGGAAACAGGGCGATCAGGGTGTTTCCAGAATAAGCTGCGAAAAACTGCTTTGCACGATTTTTATCTTTTGGATTTTGAGCAGCTTCTTCAAAGATTTGCAAGAAAGATTTTTCTATGGAGTATCTTATTCTTTACCCTAAAAAACGGTTATCAAAAATCTTAAGGGATTTGCAAAATCTTTTTGAATAAAAAGAATATCCAATTTTTGGCAAGTGGATAAGGTAGTTGAGAAAAACATGGGCTAGCTGCTGAAGAACACCGCCTTATGCACGCGGTTCAGGAAGTGTTTTCAGCTCATGTCACCTTACCCCTTGTAGCTAAAGGATTCTATTTTCTCTAGGATTTTAGTTTCCAAAAATTTCAGAAATAGTTTTTCCATCCCTTGTGGGTAAAGGATTCTATATTCTTCAGATTTTTTAGTTTCCAAAAATTTGATGAATTGTGTTCCAAGCACTATAAAAGGCGGCTTCTTACAATCTTGGACACATCAGTTTTCAGAGAGAAAAAATCTGAGTTCATGAGCTAAAACGTTTGAAAAGAAAACCGAGCCTTGTAAGTGACTTAATTGAGCTTTCAAAGTTGGCATACTAGGACTTCATTGTACCCTATATTAGCTTAGTTGAGAAGCATTGTAATAGGGTGTTTTTTCTTTACATTCTTCTTTCACAAGAGTGAGTAGAGTGTGTGTCCAAATCAAGGGGATTTTGGACGTGGGGTAACTTGTCTTAGGGAAGACAGGTTACGTGTGTTACAAGTTGTAACAAGGTGTGTTACTATTGTAACGTGATTAGCCCGTTTAGTGAAGTGTTTAAATCCTACACGAGGTAGGTCGTGGTTTTTAACCTCAGTTGGGATAGAGGTGTTTTCCACGTAAAAATCCTGTGTCCATTATTTCCGCATTCAATTTTGTTGGATTTTCGCTTCTGCTTATCTCAGAACAACCTGTGCGAACAGGGTCTAAGACTGTTTGTCAGCAACTTGCGAAAATCGGACACCACAATTCACCCCCCTCTTGTGGTTGTGTACTCTCTAATTCAACAAGTGGTATCAGAGCAGGTTCTCCTTTGAAAAGCTAACACCTTTGAGAGATCCTTGAAGATGAGTACTCCACAAGGCATGCTTGAAGGTCAATCCATAACTCGTCCACCATACTTTAATGGCCAACACTATAGTTGGTGGAAGAATAGGATGGAAAACTACATCCAAGCCGAGGACTATGAGTTGTGGATGCTCATCAAGCATGGACCACTCATCCCTAAGAAAACAACTGAAGATGGAAAGTCAATCCCCAAGGAGCCTAAGGAGTTCAATGCTGAAGATTACAAGATGATGGAGAAGAATGCCAAGGCCAAGAAACTCCTATATTTTGGCCTAGGTCCTGATGAATATACTCGCATATCTGAATGTGAGTCGGCCAAAGAAATCTGGGATGCTTTGCAAGTAGCTCACGAAGGGACCAATCAAGTAAAGCAATCCCGGATTGAATTGCTTGTGAGAAAGTATGAGCTGTTCGAGATGGGTGATCGGGAAAGTGTGATGGACATGTACACTCGCTTCACTCACATAACGAATGAGTTGAAATCCTTGGGAAAATCCTTCACCACCGAAGAATTGGTAAGAAAGATCCTAAGAATTTTACCTCATTCTTGGGAAGCAAAAGTAACGGCCATCCAAGAAGCTAAGGACATGAACAAGATCACCCTAGATGAGCTAATTGGAAACCTCCAAACATATGAACTTAGGAAATATTCTCAACAGAAAGATGAGACAAAGAGAGAACGAGGTCTTGCACTAAAGGCCTTAGAAGATGATTCTGATTCTGAGGAGGAGGAGATTGCCATGATGACTCAAAAATTTAAGAAGTTCTTCAAGAAAGTCAAAGAAAACATCAAAAGGAAGGACTTCGGCAAAGCCAGGAACACCCCTCGGGAACAGTTCACTGGGTGTTTCAAGTGTGGTAAGCTGGACCACATTGTGAGAAACTGCCCACTGCACAAGGAAGAACAAGAACCCGAACACCCCAGAAAACAGGGGAGGAAACAGGGTGTAAGCAGCTCAGCGAAAAGGTTCTCAAAAGCTATGCTCGCGGCCTGGGGAGATTCAAGTGAGGATGAGGAAGGGTCTGAAGCTGGGGAAGCTGATGTAGCACTCATGGCAAGGAGTGACACTGATTCAGATGATGGGTCAATGGATAGTCTGACTCAACTCAAGAACAAGGTACGTGGTCTAAATAAATCAACTCTTGAGAAATTAGTGTACAATATAATGGATATATGTGCTGAATTAAAAGGGGATGTTCGAGATTTAGAACTTGAAAATGAAGCCCTTAAATTAGAAAAGCTTGAAGTTGACAAAGAGACTCTTGCCTTGCATGAAAACATCAATGTGCTTAAAGAAACTCTACTCATGAAAGAAGAGACTTGTTCCACTAAACTGACTGAGCTAGAAAAAGAATCTCTTGACTTAAAAGGTAAGGTCGAGTCTTTGCTGGAAGAAAACAGAAACTTGCTTGGAAAAATAAAACACTTAGAATCGGACCTTGCCACAAACAAGCTCTGGAACAGGTCCTCAAGGGCGTTGGAATGGTTAAACACTCATCATAGTCAAAATAGAAGAGGACTAGGTTTTGTGCCTAAGATGACCTACCCAGTGAATAACAAATATGTGGGATTACCTGAAAATATTGTTTGTTTTCATTGTGGTAAAACGGGGCATTATCGATATGCTTGTCCTATAAGAAAGTATGCCATTAAAAAGAACTCAGTGCATGTAAAACAAATGTGGGTTAGGAAAGATGAGATTTACACGTCTAAAGGAATGGGACCCAAGTGGATCTGGGTTCCCAAAACTAACCCTTGATTTGTTTTGCAGGCTAAAGTGAGAGAGAACAACCCAGCAAACAACCCAGCAAACAGTGTAGGAAACAGTCTAGGGAACAGGCAGCTGTGGTATGTTGACAGTGGGTGTTCGAGGCATATGACTGGTGAAAAATTCAATTTTCTCTCACTTACAGCATCAGAAGGAGGGAGTGTGGCATTTGGAAACGGCAAATCTGGGACAATTGTCGGTATAGGTAAGATAGGTGAGTCACTCTCCCATTCAATTGACAATGTTTATTTTGTGGATGGTTTAAAACACAACTTGCTAAGTGTGTCCCAACTGTGTGACAAAGACAACCTAGTAGTGTTCTCTCCAACACGTTGCTTGGTTGTAAACATGAACACAGGAGATGTTGTGTTGAGGGGGAAGCGACACAAAAATGTTTATAAAGTGTGTATTTCTACTCTTCCCCAAAATAATTTGACTTGTTTGAGTGCCTTAAAAGATGATGTTATGCTTTGGCACAAAAGACTAGGTCATGCAAGCCACTCTCTTTTGAACAAACTTGTAACCAAAGATTTAGTAGTTGGCTTACCTTCCATCAAATTCAATGATGACAAGGTATGTGATGCATGTGCCAAAGGCAAACAAGTCAAAAATTCATTTAAGTCTAAAAAGTGTATAAGCACTACTCGACCCCTTGAATTAATACATATGGATCTATGTGGTCCAATGAGGATCATGAGCCGAGGTGGCAAGAGGTATGTGCTTGTGATAGTGGATGACTACTCTCGTTTCACTTGGACTTTGTTTTTGGCTTCTAAAGATGAAACTTTTGAAAAATTTCTTGCTTTCATTAAAAAGACTGAAAAGAGGGTAGGACACTCTTTGGTATGCATAAGGTCTGACCATGGTACAGAATTTGAAAATTCGAGCTTTATTGACTATTGTAATGAGCATGGTGTTGATCACAATTTTTCAGCTCCAAGAACACCCCAACAGAACGGGGTGGTAGAGCGCAAAAATCGTACTCTAGAGGACATGACTAGAACAATACTTGTTGCTAGTGGTCTTCCTAGAAATTTTTGGGCTGAAGCTTTAAACACATCATGTTACATTATAAATAGAAGCATGATTAGACCTGTTCTTAACAAAACTCCTTATGAGATCCTCAAAGGATGAAAACCAAATATTTTGCATTTGAGAGTTTTTGGGTGTAAATGTTTTGTGCATAATAATGGAAAGGATGCCTTAGGGAAATTTGATCCAAGGAGTGACGAGGCAATATTCCTCGGTTACTCCTCACATAGTAAGGCATACAAAGTATTTAATAAGAGAACCTTGTGTGTTGAAGAAAGTGTGCATGTGCTTTTTGATGAAACTAACTCTCTAAGTGAGAATGATGCACAGGAGGAAGACCTCGAACTAGGTCTTGTTAAAAAAGACATGCTGCTTCAAGATGAACCAGGTAAGGATCAACCTGAGAGATCAAGGCCTGAAGCTGTTCTTCAGGAAGGTAGGCAGGGTGTGAACCAAACAGGGGGAAACAGGGTGAACCCTGTTCGGGACAACATCAGCCGAACCCTTCTGAGATAATTTCAGGAACAGGCTCCCAAACAGGCTTGGGAACAGGACCTGAACTTGTTTTGCCAAGTATTCCGCTAGGATGGAGAGCATATCTGTGAACCCACTTTCACCACGATCATGGAAATACCAAAGTTCACATCCTCTTGATCAAATTTTGTCTGATATTAATGCAGGAGTTCAAACTAGATCTAGGCTTAAAAAATTTCTGTGCTTTCTATGCTTTTCTCTCAAAAATTGAGCCTAAGAATATTAATGAAGCTCTTGCAGATTCAGATTGGGTCACAGCCATGCAAGAAGAACTCCATCAGTTCGAAAGAAACAAGGTATGGCACCTTGTGCCACGGCCAGAGGATAGAACAATCATTGGAACCAAGTGGGTGTTCCGTAATAAGCTAGATGAGTGCGGAACAGTCACTAGGAACAAGGCCCGGCTGGTGGTTCAAGGCTACAACCAAGAAGAGGGAATTGATTATGAAGAGACTTTTGCACCTGTTGCAAGGATGGAAGCCATTCGAATCTTGATAGCTTTTGCAGCCCACATGGAGATCAAGTTATATCAAATAGATGTTAAAAGTGCGTTTCTAAATGGGTACCTTAAAGAGGAAGTGTATGTCAAACAACCCCCCGGTTTTGAAAGTGATGAATTTCCTAACCATGTTTTCAAACTTGACAAGGCACTTTATGGTTTAAAACAAGCTCCTAGAGCTTGGTATGAGCGGTTGTCAAGCTTTTTATTGGAAAATAATTTTGCAAGAGGCAAGGTAGACAATACCTTGTTTCTAAAATCTAAGGGGGAACATTTGTTGATTATCCAAGTATATGTCGATGACATCATATTTGGTGCAACTCATCATGAATTGTGCAATGAATTTTCAAAAATGATGAGGGGTGAGTTTGAAATGAGCATGATGGGTGAGCTTAATTTCTTTTTAGGCTTGCAAATCAAGCAAATTTCAAACGGCACCATGATCCATCAACAAAAGTATATTAAGGAATTACTTAAGCGTTTTGGAATGGAGTCAGCCAAGCCCATTGATACTCCCATCTCTCCTTCAACTAGGTTGGTAATTGATGATGGTAGTCCCTCAGTTGAGGAGAAATCCTATAGGGCCATGATAGGGTCACTCTTATATCTAACTGCTAGTAGACCTGACATTGTTTTTAGTGTTGGTCTATGTGCACGTTTTCAGTCAAACCCTAAAGAAACTCATCTAAAGGCTGTTAAAAGGATTTTTAGGTACTTAAGACATACACCTGATCTAGCCTTATGGTATCCTAAAGGTTGCAACTTTGATCTTGTTGGGTATGCTGATGCTGATTACGCAGGTTTCTTGGTTGATAGGAAAAGCACCTCAGGTATGGCTCACTTTCTTGGACCTTGTTTGGTATCTTGGGCAACCAAGAAACAACTCTCTGTTGCCTTGTCCACAGCAGAAGCTGAGTATGTGGCAGCTGCATCTTGTTGTGCTCAGTTATTATGGATAAGACAACAACTCAAGGACTTTTGTGTTGACATAGGATGCATTCCTATTTATTGTGACAATACAAGTGCAATTAACATTGCCAAAAATCCATGTCAACACAAAAGAACAAAACATATTGACATTCGTCATCATTTCTTGAGAGACAATGCTGAAAAGGGAGTGATCTCAATGAATTTTTGTGCCATTGAAAATCAAATTGCTGATATATTCACAAATGCATTGAGTAGAGAACAATTTGAAAGGAATAGACTCGAACTAGGCTTAATTAGAACAACCTGACTAACCTGTTCTCTCTCCCTATTTGCAAAATTTAAAAGTGACGGGTACAACATATTAAATTTTTGTTTGCAATCAACTTGTGTGCTATGTTTAGCATATGTGAGGTTTGCAACTTGCTGACACTCGTTGAGGTCTAATGAGATTGCCCTTATTGTCCAATGTTACCGAGCAAGTAACCTCAAGAACAAGTATCAGGAACAGGTACGCCTCTTGTTTGTCAAATGTGTGCAACAAATTGAAAACTGCTAATCTCTTCCCGAGGCGTGCGCAATAAATGCTAAAGTCCATTGCAAAAACGGGCAAAATCTTTTAAAGATTTCGCACGTCTCTCTCTCCCTTTAAAGCTCTTGCTCAATCTCTCACCCCCACCGAAACTCTCTTGCTTTGAAACTCTGTTCAAGAAACCCTAATCTCTCTCCTTCCTCTGAAAAATAGCGTTCCCCATTAGCTTGAGAGCTCCTCGACCTTGACCCAGGGCAACCAGACACAGGGCACAGCCTTGCAAACAGCCACAGCCCTGTTTGCACCTACACAATTTCTGACGGCCCTCATGGAAGGTAAAAATACTGAACCTCCTCGACCCATTGCCTATAAACCTTTTGGGTTTTTGAAAAGTATCGACCTTAGAACAGTGAATTTGAAATTGGAAGACATCCCGTACAAATTTGGGTGGCAATTGATTTTGTTTGGTGAAACGGGCGCATGTCAACCCCAAGAACTTGTTGGGGCATCTGAAAGAGAAATTGGGGCTTTAGATGAACTCTTTCTGTTGGACCATGGGTTAGATGACATCAATTCATTTGGGCTGTTTCCTGAGCAGGAAACAGGGTCAGAAACAGGGCCTGAAGTTTTTAAGGATGACCTAGGGGAGGATTTGTCAAAAAAAACAAAGGGGGAAGTAGTGGTCAAATGGAGGAGTCCCCTGTTAAGCCTGCACAAGCCACACCGGTAACACAAACCGGTGAGAAACGCAAAAGGTACAAAATTGTGGCTAGGCGTGCTAGAGTACCAAGAACACGACCACCATCAAGGCCTAAAAGCGGCCAGACTGAAGCGCCCTCAAAAAGTGAACCCCCTGTCAAACCAAAACCACAAATCCCCTCTTCGGCCAAACCCACAAACAGACCCACAAGAAAATCAGCCCGAATAGCTTTTCACTCCACTCCTCGTCCTGCCAAACAGTCAGCCCTTGTTATTGAGGAGATTGATTCCTCCTCTGAGCCTTCATCAGATAGCGACACTGAGAATACTGCCTTCAAACAGGGCACGCCCGTGTTCTCAGAGTCCTCAGAGAATAAGCCTCTTCCTACACCAAAACCATCACCCCTCAAAACTCCCAAGAGAAAAGCCTCCCTCAAACACGCCTCCACCCAAGACCCTCCTACTAAGCCCCAACGTAAACGAGCCAAGAAATCTAACCCGTCTGCAATCTCAGCCAAACTGACCCAATTGCTTCAGAGACGGGTTGTCAGGGGCAAAATTGTAAAGGATAAATATTTTGAGGAACAGGGACTGGGGGTGTTTCTGCACAAGCTGCATGCACAGGGGTGGTATGAGTTGTTTACAAACACCCAGCTGGGGTGTTCTGTACATGAGTTGGCAGAGTTCTATGCCAACTGCACTGTCACCGAAGGAGTGGTGACAAGTATTGTTAATGGGAAGCAGCTTCGCTTTGATGCGAAGATATTAGGGGACATTCTGGGGATTCCCTCCACAGGCTTTGATATATATGTGAGGGAAGACAAGACTATTCTAGGGACAGCCAGGCTGCTGGAACTCGCCCAGAAATTTAGCCAGCAACCAAGCCTGCAAACACCCAAGTCTGTGAAGAAAGGGGACATGACATCGCTCCATCAATTGCTATTTTGGTTTATCATCAAGAATGTCATCCCCAGAGGCCAGGGTCGCAATCTTGCTGATGCCATGGATCAGTGTTTGATGGATCTGATGGACACGGAAGTGCAAATTAACCTTCCTGCCATCGTGATTCGACATATTGCAAGAATTGCAAATACCTCTAGGGAATATGATCTGGGATACGGCTTCTTTCTGACTAGTGTGTTTGAGCACTTTGGGGTGACACTGCAGAAGAAGGTGGGCGCTCAGTTCATTGATGAGATCGGGAGTAACACCCTTATGGGGTGTGGGTATGCTTTGATTGAAGGGTCTGCCTCAGAACAGGGGACCAGAACACCCCGTCCTCCTGTTCCTGGCAGTTCCTCAACCAAGCTTGAGGTTGCTTTGGAAGAAAACTCTCGCCTCAGTACTGAGCTTAACGCTGTAAAGGCTGCCCTGGACGAGGAAAAAGCTCTAAATGCAAAACGCCATGCAGATCTCCTCGCCCTTCTCTCTTCACTTTCAGCAAAATTTTCTCCTTCTGCTCCTTGAACACCCCTCATGAGCTGTTCCCATCTGTTGTTCTCATCGCCTGTTCTCACTTCTCTTGGTGAATCAGTTTGTACTCTGTTGCACTCTTTTGATTAATGACAGGATATCTTGTTTTTTGATTGGCTTTGCCTTGCTTGCTTTTTGTTGTGAATTGCTTGTGTGTGACTAGGATGGCCAATCTCATTACTGTACCAAAACACTTGAGTGTATCGCCTGTTGACTTTCCTCCATTACCCAAGTGGTGGTGATAGCAAACACCCTTTGTTTGACTGTTCGCCCCTACTTTTTAATGATGCCAAAAGGGGGAAGATAGGTTGACTAATATTGTTTTAGTTCTGCCACGGACGAGTTAATTTTCGTACAATCTTTTCGATACTAACTGCTTCATGTGAATTTGAATAATTGGTACAAATCACTTAAATTGCCCTTGAAAGTCAATATGGTCACTTGGTTTGTCATCATCAAAAAGGGGGGAATTTGTTAGAATGTATAAAGTTTTGATGATAACAAATCCAAGTGTTGTTGTTGTTGCTCCAAACAGGCTTTCCAAACAGGACCTTACTGCTGTTCTCAATGTATTAAAACTGCTTGACTAATGGTTTATCAAGAACAGGTACTCAAGTCAGCAATGTAAGAACACCTGTGAGGAACAGGTTCTGTGAGGTGTTTTGAAGCATATCCTGAGAAGTGTCTGAAACATAAGATATGTGCAGCTGTGACAAACAGGTTCCGTGCGGTGTTTGAAGCATATTCTGTGAAGTGTTTGCAGTAAAGTCGTTCTACAAGATGACTAGTGGTTATAACAAGATGTGTTGATTTGATTTGGTTTTATATTATTAGACACTTGTTAATATGCCAATTAGAAAGTTTTAATTTACCACTCACTGGAAACGGTTTTGCTTTTCGGAAAATATTTCGGATCACCCTTCAGAACAACCCTGGAAACAGGGCGATCAGGGTGTTTCCAGAATAAGCTGCGAAAAACTGCTTTGCATGATTTTTATCTTTTGGATTTTGAGCAGCTTCTTCAAAGATTTGCAAGAAAGATTTTTCTATGGAGTATCTTATTCTTTACCCTAAAAAACGGATATCAAAAATCTTAAGGGATTTGCAAAATCTTTTTGAATAAAAAGAATATACAATTTTTGGCAAGTGGATAAGGTAGTTGAGAAAAACATGGGCTAGCTGCTGAAGAACACCGCCTTATGCACGCGGTTCAGGAAGTGTTTTCAGCTCATGTCACCTTACCCCTTGTAGCTAAAGGATTCTATTTTCTCTAGGATTTTAGTTTCCAAAAATTTCAGAAATAGTTTTTCCATCCCTTGTGGGTAAAGGATTCTATATTCTTCAGATTTTTTAGTTTCCAAAAATTTGATGAATTGTGTTCCAAGCACTATAAAAGGCGGCTTCTTACAATCTTGGACACATCGGTTTTCAGAGAGAAAAAATCTGAGTTCATGAGCTAAAACGTTTGAAAAGAAAACCGAGCCTTGTGAGTGAATTAATTGAGCTTTCAAAGTTGGCATACTAGGACTTCATTGTACCCTATATTAGCTTAGTTGAGAAGCATTGTAATAGGGTGTTTTTTCTTTATATTCTTCTTTCACAAGAGTGAGTAGAGTGTGTGTCCAAATCAAGGGGATTTTGGACGTGGGGTAACTTGTCTTAGGGAAGACAGGTTACGTGTGTTATAAGTTGTAACAAGGTGTGTTACTATTATAACGTGATTAGCCCGTTTAGTGAAGTGTTTAAATCCTACGCGAGGTAGGTCGTGGTTTTTAACCTCAGTTGGGCTAGAGGTGTTTTCCACGTAAAAATCCTGTGTCCATTATTTCCACACTCAATTTTGTTGGATTTTCGCTTCTGCTTATCTCAGAAACAACCTGTGCGAACAGGTCTAAGACTGCTTGTCAGCAACTTGCGAAAATCGGACACCACAATTCACCCCCCTTTTGTGGTTGTGTACTCTCTAATTCAACATATATTCTTCCATAAAATAGTCACAATGTCGTTTAACCCAATGGCTCACAATGATCACAACATTACCTGCACTTTAGCATAGACTCATCAGATAATTTTTTCCAATTTCATAACTTTGAAACCTGTGTGAATACATGCATATCATAATTATACGATTGACGACTACCGCCTGACATGAATATTTTCAATATATGAATAATCATAAATTTATACGGTTGACGACTACCGCCTGACATGAATATTCTCAATACACTAAATCATAAAATATCAAATGTAAATTTTTAAATCGAAGAACCAAGAATTACTCACCTCGAAATTGCTCCGAAATCCAAAACTTTAATCTCCTCTTCCCTTTCCTTTTTCCTTTCTTCTTTCTCTCTCCTCCTTCTCGCTCTCTCTCTCTTCCTTTCTCTCTCCTCTCCTCTCCTCTCTCTCTCTCTTCTCTCTCTCTCTCCTCCTCTCTCTCTTCTTTCCCCCTCCCCTGACCCCGTGTGTGCGTGTGTGTGTGAGAGAAATGAGAGCCCCCCCGCAACACACACACACACACACACACACACACACACACATATATATATATATATATATATATATATATATATATATATATGGGCAAGGGCAAAATGGTAAAATTAGTTTCTTTTTTTGTTCGGGACTAATCTGGAACTTCCCTTTTTTTGTGGGGGGAAAATCTGGAAACCTTTGAAAAAAATCTTTTTTTTTGAGTCGGTTGACCGACGTTGACCGGTCAAACTGACTTTGACCGGTCAAAGTCGGTTTGACTCGACCTTTTTTTTTTTTGGTTGGGAAAATTTTGCGCGATATTTTTACGTTAGCAGAGCAGACATCCAACTATTCCTTTGGAAATTTTAACAAATTATTTTAAATAACCAAAACTTTATTTTCGAGGCCATTCTACCGATTCAACATGTAATGGTACAAAAACATATGAAGAAAATGCTGAATTGAAATGAGAAAATGACGGATTGAAATGCCAGGCCCAACTTGATAAATTGTAATTAGGATGATTCAATCTAATTAATATGGTCATTAGGTTCGGGCCGTTACAGCCTTCCCCCCTTAAAATAAGTTTCGTCCTCGAAACTTACAGGTTGAAAGATATTCTTACTGTACCACAACGAAGTACGGACATTGACTTCATTATAGTAACATGATATGGATTTGGAACATAATTCTTGAGTTGTGGGATGTGAGAACATTCTGTATATGTTTATGAAATGACTTACTTAGGTGTAAATTAGGCATTTTGTGTAGTGTATACTTGGAGGATACCTTTGAAACTTCTTCCTTTAGATTGCTCATATTATTTTTGAAGCTCCTGTAAGATCCCATGAATTTCAGTGGACCATTTTGAGTTTAGTGATTCTTGGAAGCATTTTGAAGAAGTGTATAAAGATCAATAATGAGGATTGAGTGAGATCGATCATGCAGTTATGTTGTGCATCTTGGGCCAAGTCACTTAAGGGGAAATACATATTCCCAAACTTTCGTGAAACTTTTAGCTTGGGAAGAAGGTGGCTAAGTGGGAGCTTGATTGTGGGCTTTGCCTCAATTGGGAATTGAGAGAGTACTGAATTTAGTGGGCTTAGGAGTTCTATTGGATTTAACGGCCTACTTGGGGTGAAATTCTAGATAGTATATGAATAGTGGGGAACGCTGTGACTTGGATTTGGCCTGTGCAAGCTCCTATGAAAAATTCTCAAATCAATATGTATAGCATACCCGTGAATGAGAGCAATAGATATGGTGGTGATGTGAGTCATTGCCTATGACAGAACTAGATGGTAAAGTCAATACAAATAAGGGATTGTTGTCGAATGGCTAAATGAAAGATGGCCATGAATTTTCAAAAATCTAAAAATAGGATGTGAGTTCTCGTTCAAATGTGTTGTTACGTCACGCCTGTTTGTAACTTTTGAATATATGAGTTTGAAACCTTATTGTCCTATGGTCGTGGATTTACTTTTTTGAAGTTTGTTCCAACGAGTTCGAACGAACTTTTCTTTTTAGGTACGTCAGTGGGTTTGTCCGTTTTGTGTGTTATGTTCATTTAAGGTTTTTGAGCGTGTCTTATTGAAATTTTTGGCATTAGAGTTTTGTCTTAGACAAGGTGAATGCGGATGCGGATGACATACAGATAATGTTTGATATCAATATTGAAAGAACAAGTACGGAAAATAGATGGGATGAAGAACATATTCCGTAATTAGGAGTTCATAGGGACCGAAAGAGCTAAGTGTCGTCGGCAAGCATGGCCTTGGTTGGAACGTTAATGGAGGCAAGTCAAGTGGACAGTAGGTTAAGTAGTTTTAACAGTAACTTTGGATGGCTTTATGAATTAGGAGGCCAAAACAAGTGGTTGCTAGTCATTTGGAAATAAAGTACATATAATGCAAGTCATTTATGATCATTATTAGGCTTTCTTGTTCTGATTAGGCAGTTAAAAGGTTGACTCTTAGCTCCAGGTGTGCTTTAGGAAGCATGGAATGGAATAGGAAAGAATTTGAGTATCCAACAAGGTGACCGTTTAGCCATTATCAACATGAAAAGTTGATGGGAGGATTAGGATTTGAATGAATAGAGTACAACATAGGCACAATGTTGAAATGAAACAACTTAAGTAAGATATCATGATTGCATGGAGAAAGCCAAGACGATCTTCTGAGAGACGGAATTTGGCGGAAAGGAAATTGGAAGGGTTATGAAATATACATACATAATTACGCTCTCAACACAATGTAGAAGAGAAAGATGATGGTCAAAAGTATTAGAATAGTGACAAGCGATTAAAATCGAGCAAGAACGGACTCAATATTTAACAAGTTTTCAAAGACTTGGTGGGTGATCCTGGAAATGGGTGCGAACATTCATAAGGAAGTACCAACTTTCCAAAAGTTTAAAATTAAGGAAGGATCAGATAACGATGAAGAAAGCAACATTTAACGATGAGGCAAGTTTATCAATTATAAGAGATGACAGAAATAACAGTGTTAATGCAAAAGATAGATTAATCAACAAGGTCTCAGATGTCAATTAAGATCTTTTTATGTAAAGATCTTTTTATGTAATTGTTCGGGGTAGAGGGGGGTAAAGTAGCAATGAGACAATACCAATGCAGAGGTCAAGCTGATTAAGGGGGAGTTGATTACTGACTAAAAGTATAGGAATGGTCATTGTTGTGATAGTTTCATGAAAGAAGCCGGTGACAAATTTCAAAATGATGGGTAATTAAAATAATATAACTGGAAGCGTAAACAATTTAGGAACGGAGGGCAATAAAAATAAGATGATTTTAAATAGTAAAATGAGCTATCTATGGAATGAGGGGCTGTTAAGAGTAAGAAAGATCGCATTACCATTGAAAGAATGGTCGCAAAAAGTAAATTGGGATTTTTATCAAAAGGCACAGAGAACAGATTTGGAAGACGATGGATAGTAAAACTATTACTGAAATGTAGATGAAGTGAAAAATAAGCGATAAGTATAAACAATTTAGATATAGAGGGCGATAAGAATGAAATAATTCCAATTATTGATTATACGGAATCACAGTTTTGTGCATGAATCCAAAGCCAGAATGGTAGGAGAGTAGTTATCCATGTAATGATTGGATGTTAGGGGGGAAAGAAAAGATCACATCATCATTGAATTAATGGCCCCGGGTGAATGAGTGGAACAAAGGTAATCAGTGGAGGCATGGGAGAGACATGATCTATCATAATGGTAAGGATTCCCTTGTAAACATTAAAGTCTTGAGATAATTCAATGGAGGAGAGGATAGGTAATGAAGTATTGCTGTAACAATTGTATAGTTTGCAAAACTGTATGAAAAGGAATTACAAATTAACGTATGTTATTGCTTAATAAGGGGGTTGCCAGTTTTAAGTGGTATCTCTAGAGGTCAGGAAGGGTGTTAACAATGCTACTTAGGCAGATAGGGGGCCTATTATCAAGTGTGCAAAAATCAGTGGACTCCCATTTGGATCAATACTGAAATTTCTACCATTAAGGTTTTTGAGAACTTGGAGGGGTCAAAGGAAAGTCGTCGGGGCTTTGTTTGATTCCCAGATATCTCATGGATTTTAACGCCCCTAAATTCTTTGTCATTATGAAAATGTTCTTTTCAAATTTGACATCTCAACATTCGCTTGTCAGATTTTCATAGGATCCAACAATTGACAAGTATATGTATGCTTAACTTATCTCATTAATTCCTACCAATATATTCAGTAATTCCCAACGTTCAAGCCTAGTAATGATCGCACTTAGTATGCTTTTCCAATGAGTTCTCGTCTTTTCCAGACTCTGATTTACTCCTGGTAGTGAGGTCCAATGATTATTCTTCCACAAGACAACAACTCATCGATATAATTGGCATATCCTCAAGCCTCTTCCCGACAGTTTCTCCTTTGTAGATGATTGTCTTTTCCTGATCATTGTTATTCCCAAAAGCTTATTTATCAAATTACCTGATGCTCCATAAGGCCTAATCTCCCCCCTAAAAATATTTTATTCCATCTAATGAGTATTACTGAGGCCCTCAATACGCATGGCCTAATCCCAAAATAAGAGAAATTATTAATACTGTCTCCTTAGAATCTTTTAATATTTGTTGAACTTCAGTTGTCAACCCAAATAAGCTTCCGTACATAATCAAATTTGTCTGCCCCATTATACATTGTGATGTCCTTACAATACCATAAAAACTTCTAAAACTATCTCCAAATGTTGCTACTGGATGATCTGCGTTAGAAAATCCATATCTTTCATTCCTAATCCCCAAAAGATGTAAAATCCAATCTGAAAAATTATGATGTCCACTAAAACGTTTGTTGTGGATACAAAGCATGATTCGCATGGTAAGGTTCCGAAAACCTCAAAATTGCGTACTTCCCGAACCTATTGGAAGCTAACTCGTCCAGCTATCACTGCTTATGAATTCTTCCTGCACCAATTGATACCAGTTCCTTCCCAAAGTGATTCCTATTTCAGGTCTGTTGATAGCTCAATAATCATATTTTTTTGCAATATTTTCTTCACATGACCACCCACTAAAATCATTCTTTAACTCATATGGATCTACATGAACATCTCGATATTCATCCCCAATACTAAAGATTACAAAATCGCATTTAGAACGACCTAAATCCAGCATTACATCCTAAACGTGCATGATCATGAACAATTTTAAACATTATTTGCCTTCAAGTGTCCTCGAATATATGCCATCTAAAACCCATTTATGGCAATCTCCAAGTACTTGTAAACTTTGATTAATAGGTGTAGTCATCGTCGATCCAACTACCCTATAGAATTCTTTTTCCACATGCTCCCGATGTGGATTGCCGAAATGGATGTAGATATATTTCTATAAGCTAGGTCAGTGACCTGAATTTCAAATAAAACTATCCCCCCCACACATTTATTACTAACTGCCTTTGCCACTGCCAAACCTGTGTCTAAGGAATAATGACTCAGTGGCACCTAGTAATCGATAGCCCCTAACAGATTATATAGTTCATAGGTGCCTTAACCATACATCTTCGGTGTGACATCTCATCTTGTCCCATCACATCAATACAAGATCAGTTTGTATCACGTAAGCTAAAGTGCCCAACAGTGCTGCTTGTACTCAATGATTCTGCTAAAACATCCATGCCCCTGTGGTAGGTCCTCAACATTCTCATTTTTGTAACTTTGCGATAGACCCAAAACATTTTCCTGATGCGCTACCTGGACTCCGATACCATAACTGTAACGCCCCCAATTGTTAATGTCTGATTACTATAGCTTCATCGCCTATTTACTGTTGATTTGTAGCGGAAGCTTTTTATTGGAGGCATTACCGCCGTTCCGGATTGGAACAAGGCTCTCTGATTTACTAAACCTCCGAAATCATCTAAAACCATGTGATAACTTGATGTACCCATGCTAATCATTATTATCTTCATGTTTCACAAAGTAACATCACACAGTCCCCAGGTTACTAACCTAGCATCACTGTGAGCGTTGCCTAGCTGGCGATCAGTAATGTCCATTGTTTTGCCGCTTTCTGGTGTCACAGGAGGATGACTATTCGATTCTCCCCACGCCTAAAACCAAAAACATAAAACATTGGAATGGTAAGCCGAAGCTCAATACATACATTCCCATACAGTAAAATAAATTTGATGTGAAATTAGTTGGGCCGGCCGCATTTTAAAACATTTTGTTTTGCAAACAGTAGAGAGAGAATATGTAAGTACAATTGAATTGCTGATTATGATCTGAAAGTGAACCCCTTGGTCGATGTACATCTTGAAATGATCATACTTTGGGTGCTCACCCCCCAGGCCGATCGAGAAGCCTGAGTTGACGCCGCGCGCGGGTATATTGGTCGGCATAAGCCTTGATAATTACTGGGCATCAGCCCTGATGATGATTGGCGGGGTCACTTGTTTATGTGACAAAACATTGAGAAATTGATTCATTAAATGAATCTTATATTAATTTTGCATTGCTGAGAACACTATGAGTTTTTGAAGAGCACAGGCAATGTACGTACCTGATCCTTGAAATTCTCTCTCCTTTGTAATGAAGAATGTGCGCTGGCAGCTTGAACCGACAGATGTGGCCTCCTTCCTGCTTTACATATGTAATTCTCTTGTGGTTAGTGCAAGGTGATGACATTTGTTGGGATTTCTTAGCTTGATCAATAATTTGAAGTCCTTGAGTTATATGTAAAAGGCATTGACATGACTCTACTTTGTTTTATTCCCATCTCTGACCTTGAATACCTTATTTTAATAGATAATTTAAATCCCTGTCTTTTATACTGCAACCACTTGTTTAATGAACATGATAAATGTGTACTGGGGTGACGGCCATATTCTTGTAAGTAGTGTAAATTCATTACTTGTCCCTGCTTTGTGAAATTATTTTCATTATGGGTCATTGTTATTAATGTTTCTCTTTTTGGTCATTACATAATTTAAATTACGGCCATTTTATTTTTATCCGACTTTTTGTTAACGTCTTCGGTGTAATTCCTGGTTCCTTGCTGTAAATCATATAATCATGACAGTCGCGACTAAGGCCATAACTCTGGAATGTTCTGAAACGACCTTAGTCAAGACATGAACTCTTTTCCCCGAAAACGTTACATAGTGAACTCGTATAATCACATTTCGCCAACCATAATATTCCTATCCCACATATTAATATTCCCAACATCCACATTTAGCATTCATGACTCTAAAGGTGTATACCCAAAATTCATGAACTTGATCGCAAATCTCCAAATAATATGTATATTCTTCCATAAAATGGTCACAAAGTCGTTTAACCCAATGGCTCACAATAATCACAATATTACCCGCACTTTAGCATAGACTCATCAGATAATTTTTTTCAGTTTCATAATTTTGAAACCCGTGTGAATACATGCATATCATAATTATATGATTGACGACTACCGCCTGACATGAATATTTTCAATATATGAATAATCATGAATTTATACGGTTGACGACTACCACCTGACATGAATATTCTCAATATACTAAATCATAAAATATCAAATATAAATTTTTAAATCGAGGAATCAAGAATTACTCACCTCAAAATTGCTCCGAAACCCAAAACTTTAATCCCCTCTTCCTTTTCCTTTTTTCCTTTCTTCTTTCTCTCTCCTCCTTCTCCCTCTCTCTCTCCTCTCCTCTCTCTCTCCTCCTCTCTCTCTCTTCTTTCCCCCTCCCCTGCCCCGTGTGTGTGTGTGTGAGAGAGTGGAGTGCCCCCCCTTCCACATATATATATATATGGGCAAGGGCAAAATGGTAATTTTAATTTTTTAATTTTTTAATTTTTTATTTGTTTTTCGGGACTAATCTGGAGCTTTCCCCCTTTTTTTTTGGGGGAAAAATCTGGAAACCTTTGGAAAAATCTTTTTTTTTTTTTTGGTGGAGTCGGTTGACCGACGTTGACCGGTCAAACCGACGTTGACCGGTCAAAGTCGGTTTGACCCGAATTTTTTTTTCTATTTTTTTGGGGAAAAATTTTGCGCGATATTTTTTTTACGTTAGCAGAGTAGACGTCCAACTATTCCTTTGGAATTTAACGAATTATTTTAGGAGTAACCAAAACTTTATTTTCGAGGCCATTCTGCCGATTCAACCTGCAATGGTACAAAGACATATGAAGAAAATGCTGAATTGAAATGAGAAAATGACGGATTGAAATGCCGGGCCCAACTTGATAAATTGTAATTAGGATGATTCAATCTAATTAATATGGTCATTAGGGTCGGGCCGTTACACCGACCATAGATGTGCTGCCCTAAATGTCTCCTAATCATGCATGTACTCTTGTTAACAAGCACAGATGCATATATTCTCCATGTGTAGTCCATATTTTCACAGTTTTGGGTGTGCCACCTCCTGTCATTCCTAACCTTCCTCAAAGAAATTTCTTGCTGTACACAGTGATGATTCATGACTGTTTGAAGGTCTTCCTTGCATGTAAATATGTCACATTCTTTCAAACTCACATTCCCATCTCTATTCCTACCCCACAAACTCCCTTATTTGACCATCTTACTGACAATCACATGACCCTCATTACCATCTGCATTCTCATGATCTAATGTCATCCTCTGCTCTGTATCAACCTCCAAATTCAATTCATCGAGCGCCTCATTCTCATCTGAATCCTCATCTAATGATATCTCATCAGACTCCTCCTGCTCATCTCCTCTGAAGTCACTGTCCTCAGTATTTGAATCCAAATCTTCCTCTACTGGCTCCTCCACATTCTCATCAACATCACTATCGAGCACATCTAACTGAGGAATTTGTGGCTGACCCAAATCTAACACATAAAAATTCTACAATTCATCTAAGTTAATCCTTACTATTGATAAATCTTACTCTAAGTAGATGAATGTTTGTGAATGACCAAGATTTCGGGGCTCAACTCTACTTTCTTTTCTTCTTGATGTTGTCACAGAAGAAGGTTCAGATTGCCTCTTCTTAGCTACAATTGGGCTAGTTTGAGACCTTGTTAAGGGTCTTCTCAGGGTTACCACCAACTAGGATAGACCTTTAGTAGGTTGTGATGAGGAAGGTGTAGTGGGGACAGGTGCTTTACTTATGGAGTTGGTTTGAGACCTTGTCAAGGGTCTTATTGGGGTTAGCACCAACTAGGATAGACCTTCAACAGGTTATGATAAGGAAGAAGGTGTAGTGAGGACATGTGCTTTGGTTGATGGACTGGTTTGAGACCTTGTTAAGGGTCTTCTAGGACTGTTCACAGGTTGAGAAGAAGTCTTTGCTTGCTTTGATGAGGGACTTCTTTGACTATTCATAGCTTTAGAATAGTTTTCCTAAGGAGGTAATGAGGAACGAAAAGCATTTGGTTGGGTTTGTTGCTCTCAATTATTGTTGAGTTGTTGAAATTGATAGATGATGGGTTTCTCTTTTACAGCCATAGGAAGGGGTCTCCTTATCTTTAATTTCTATCTCTCAGGTGTGGAAGGTGCTCTTATTGCATGTGGACTATCTTTTAACTTGGGTTAAGCTTGTCCTGATGCAATTGGGTCTCTCATGTACATAGATGAGGGGGTTACAATCAAATTATAAGCCCACAGCCTAACTTCAATCAAAGAGGGCTTAGCTATAGATTCACATGGGCTTTCATATTGCACAGCCCCTTTTTCTTTTGTTTTTTACAAACTGTCCAAACTTTCCACCACTTTTTGCAGCTGACTAGGCTAATGCAAATCAACCATATAAATAGGGATCACAAAACCCCTTAATGACTCCCACTGATGAACTAACATCAATCAATCATTATCAGAATTAAGTGGCCACCTCTGATTCTCTCTCCTAGGTGGATGCCATTTAAATCCAGCATACTTAGGAAATGTTACCCCCTGTTCCACAGCTAATATCTTCACATCCCTAAACAGATCTATAGCCTGGTACGTGTCCAAATTCACATCAACTATGGTAAGCATTCTATCCTTGTAATGAACTACTAAATTTTTAGTTACCTGTTCAAACAAAATCACAATCATCCCTTTAGAAAATCTAAACCTAACTAACAACCAGATGTGCAACTGACACAGTTGACACACTACATTCATACTTCAGATGCACAGTACAAACAAATTGTTGGTAAATTTAGCTCTAGTTCGAAGATTTAACTCCTTCCACACCATGCAATCATATATAGCAACTGCCTCACATCACTTTACATTTAAACAGAGTGTTACAACCACAACCACACTGAAACCCTAAAAATTAATAGGGATTAAATTTGAAATTATTTCAAAATATATTTCCACACACACAATTCGACAGTTATTGATACTCTAATTACTAGGTATAACCATAAATTCATCAAATCCTTTCAAACCCTAGAAATTAATTGACCCTTGAATAAATTGGATTCCAACATCATACCCAACTTCACCCATTACTAAATTGAACACAGAAAACAAGATCATATCCAAGGCAAAGTGCCAAAGAAGGTCAACACAACACCACATGAAACAAAGACATGCACGAAGAGGAAAATTACGCACCATGGTTGTATGATTATCTTAACTCCAGAAATTGCAGTCCACTAGAACTCCTTCCTCATCAGCGATGGCGACGATCTTCACTTTCTCTTCACGAACAGGCCACTGGAACGCTATAGAAGATTTGGAGAAGAGGCAAAGAGCGCGAGAGAGACGGGTTTGGGGTTTCTGGGTTTCGCTGGGCTCCAAAGTGGTAGGTGTACTTCCTACCCCAATCTTGAAAAATAAGGGCATCAAAGTAATTTAACAATTCAAATGATCCCTCACTTCGAAAAAGCATTATTTAATAGTTTTTTCAACAATAAAGGTACTTCAAAATATATTCTCAAATTAAAGGACCCTAAAAATAGTTTACATAAAACAAGAGGTACCCATTTGTAATTTTTTGTGAATCCTCTTGAGTTATTTTGGGAATCTCTGCCCCGAATGCAACAGAATGCGCTCAAGCTACATGTTCTAAAAATTTTGAAGTGAGTCCAGATTCTCTAATCTGGTTCATAATCATAGAATGGCCCAAGGTAGCTTAAAAATCAATAGATGGCCGAATTCAATGTGGCAAACAAACTTCTATTTACTACGATGAGCCAAGCAATGCTATTCAAATTATCTCAGAGCAAGTTCAACAGTTGCCTCGCGAGGCAAATCAGAGGAGAGAGAAAGGGGTGAGGCGGACGGGAGAGCTCCAATGGCTGACTTGGAGCAAATGCCTCGTGAGGAGGCTCATGAGAGAGAGAGGAGCCTCATGGGACTTGGAGAGTTGCTTTTTGATTATTTTAATATTTTTTTGATTAGTTTTTCTTTTTTTTAAATTCTAAAAATAAAATTGTGTGTTATAGAGTCGGTTTATGGGTATTATTTTATTTGGTGAGTCAAAGTAGTGAGTCTTTCATTGGAGAGAGGGAAGATTGTGAGCCGAAAAATTGGATGAAAAACTGATGTGGCAGAGGTAGGTCCCCACTAATGAACCAAAAAATGGCTCGTCACTGGAAATGCTCTTGGACTAGCGCACTCAGCCTTGTACTGAACATTTCCCTAACGCTGCCATTTTCCAAAGAGTCTGAGCCTCCCTAGTTCATGTGCAAGTTGCCAACGCTACACGTGATCGATCGAATTTCACGACAAGTTGTTGAAGCTGGACAAGAGGTGAAGCAGAAGAAGCATAAAATGGAACTTGCAAAGTTTGAACTTGGATGTTGGCATAGATACAATAAAGAAAGTTTTGAGGCATTGATAATCCCATCTCTGCCTTGTGTCTCAAGGCAATTCGATGGGCACAACTCAAGCACCGGTCTTGCTCTTAGGCATTGATGGAATGCACTTTTAAGTTTTGAGTGTTCGACACGAGGAAGTGGGATACACTTGAATGGCTTAACTTTACCATCAAGTATGCAAAGAGTGGTCTCCTCAGCTTTTAAGATCAGTGATGGAAAAGAGGATACACTTAAATGGCTTAACTTTACTATCAAGTACGTAAAGAGTGGTCCCCTCCTCAGCTTTTAAGATCAGTGATGGCAAAATAAGGCAACTTATGGGAAAAGAAGGCGCCATGCTTCTCATGAACCTGTCACGAATCCTTTTAAGTGTTCCTAGCTTTCAGAGTTGGGTAGAATAGAGACTTGCTAGCACTGAATTTCATACAAAATCTTTGAAGCCACCATACGACACTTGGATAACAGACCTTGCTGAAGCGCAATTTCATACAAAATTCCACTCATTAGCAGGCGGAAAGAGCTGAAGCGCGATTTCATACAAAATTCCACTCATAAGAAAAAACACAGCTGACTACAGCTTTTCAGAGTTCTATGCTCAAAGATCTAGTGTTTTTTTTTTTTTTTTAAAAATCAAAATCATTACTAAACTCCCAGCTGAATGAACGACCTTTCTTTTTTCCCCCTTCCAAAGATGAGGAATAAGGAAACAGCACTCAGCAAAAGAACATGAGGTCAATAACATTCTGTTTGATTTCACCAAGTGGTCGGACTGCTAGAGGGCCTCCACCCTGCACCTGCACCAGCACTCGAGGAGCCAGTCTCGGAGGCTCCCTCTCCATCCACATAACATCGGGCACAGGATGCAGCCAAGTGAGCATAATACACCGAAGGCACTGCAATGCAATTAATCAAGTCGTCATTCCACGTAAAAACACACAACACACACACACACAGAGACACACAGAAAGAGAGAGATACCTATGGAGACAGAGCTCGCACAGCGAACATACCTGAAGATTTTGAAGAAAATGATATGATTAATTATGACCTCTAGCATGAGACTTTAATCAAAAACCATCGAAAGAGCAAGAGTAACACAAGCTATTGGTAAGCAGTTGGATGAGATCAGCAGTGAATCCGTTCTCATCAAAGAGAATGTGATAATGTGTAGGTTTGCTGGTACCCTAAGTGCCATCAGACAAAAAGCAGTGCTCAGTTGACAATGGTAAATAAATGGGAATCAAAGATGAAAACTTTCAGGATGTATAAGCATAACTTACTAGAATGCCAACATGGCTACAAAGATACAGATCATATTGTTAAGGATGGCAAACTTCTCTATGCACAACCGTGCCTAGATTAAGAAACAAGTCATTGAGTTTTACTTCAAGGAATAATTTATTTAAATACCGAGAAAAAGGGGCAATGACAATGGCAGAGTTGTATACCAGGAAGTATGTTCCCATTTTCGAGTTTCAAATCAGATGTTTCCTCAGGGAAAAACCATGTATGGTGCCTCTTCTGCACCACTATGAAGGTTACAGGGGGTAGATAGTCATGTTCCAACGATTGACAGGCCTAAAATAAGATAAAAATGAAAGAAAGTTAAATGCGTTCTAAATGATTGTCATACAAACCAACTGAGCAACCGGCAATTTGATCTAAATTATCGGCTTCTCAGAAAAGCAAATGTACCTTTCTAGTGGCATCCACCTCGAGATTGCGAACTTGTTGAAATTGGCCCTTGCTCACACCATCTCTAGACAGTGAGCAAAACCTTAGGGATGATTTCCGCACATAATTCAGTAGTCACTGCAGAGAGAAAACATGCCTATAGAAGATGATTCTATGTGGCAAGGTTCCATTTGATCGTTGAAATGTAGAAAGTAATTCCCTGCAGAAAATCGAAAAAAAAATGTCATTAGAACAGAATCAATCGATTCACAAGTGACAAAATGGAAGGGTGAAGCACATGCAAAGAAGAACATATTACCTGACCATTGCAGATAGATCCTGAATCACTTCTTGTCTATGAGGTTGAGCAGAAACTAATCCTTTGTACTTCACCAAAGATGGCCAGTCCACTGATGCCACTACCTGCAATGGCAAAGCATGTATCTTAGTAGGCAAAAATCATATAAATTAAACACAGGAGAGGAGCTGAATGTACAGCATGATGAAAAGGCATACAGCTGATATTGAAGGGCCAGAATCCTCCCCTGCTGTGGGATGTGTTACATCGGCATCAAAGATAGGCTCTTCAGACACAAGAGGGATACGTTGATTAACAGCATCAAATAGCACATTTCTTCCACCAACCTGACATTGGAAAGCCCTCTTAGTATCCACATCCAACATACATCATAATGGAAATCTGACAACAAATTTCATGACAACAAACCTTGGCATTGATTTTGAGGGCAACATTCTCCAAAATGGATGGACGAGGGTTATAAAACTTGTCAGGTTTAAGGCATTGAGAGATTATTCCAAGCTCTGTTTCACATATTCGTTTAATCTTGCCTAGCCCATACAAGAAGACAACAATGATTCAGTATGTGTTGAGTAAAATATGTTTAATGACTATCAAGCAAATATCGTTTACCATAACAATTAAAGGATTTGGGTAATATTATCAGCAGTAGTTGTAGGTGTTGTGTCTCTCCCGTTCTAGCAATTGCAGCATTGCATTGAGTATTAACTTCCAATAGTGCTTCCTCTAACTGAGAGGGGTCCTGCTTAACCCCCAGTAATGGTCTCGGAACAACATTCTTGCAATGTACAATAATACATGTCAGCGCCAAAAATTGAATCTAAGTACATATATGTATCTATAAAGTAAAAAAGGAGGAAGTGACATACCATTCCTTTACTGTTGCATGTGTTAATTAGCACCCCACAAAGAGTTCTTCACATCATCTAGACTCATATCTGAGAAGTTCACACAAGCCCAATACCTCACACGTGCACCTTCATAAAATCGCTGGAGAGTGGAGAAGATGAACTTACTAAAAGTTAGTACAAAAATGATGAGTTGATAGAGTGATACCATTTTTAATGTGTATCAATCTTCAGACCTTGTTACCCATTCTCCATTCCCCACATGACGGATCAACTATTGCCTCTGCTTCACGACCATTGCACAGGAGCAGCACAGATATAAAGAAGATAAAGAAAACACAAAGCAAAGACCAAGATGCTATCATCCAAGACGCTAGAATTCAAGCTCTCACCCTTGGTGGATGCAACACTCGAGCTGCAACTGAACTGAGACTGCCGTTGACTTGAAGTCTGAAATTCCGAACTAAATGATCTATGTTGTAATTGTTTCTCTCTACCTCCTAAAGCAAGAAGTAGTACCATCAAACGAGCTGTATAGTTAGTAGGCGCTTATGGCCACCAGAAATATGTAACAGTACACACAGCCTACCTGCTGAACTTGAGTGGCTCTTTCCTCAGGATCCACTGCTGTTTTTTTTGCGGGAGCAGCCAGCTGCGTATCATTCAATTTCTTTGAATATCTTTGGCCTTCAACAATCTTGCACACCTAAAACAAAAGCAAAGCAAAGGCGATCAATCACCTTCTTTCAAAAAGACAATCAACTTTGATCCAATGTTTATAGTACGAAGAAATCTCAGAAACAAACAAGAATACCTCCATCGGCAAATATACAGGATGTTTACTGCTTCCAACTCGAACACAAGGCAGATACGGCTATAAAAGCCTCCCATATGTTTTGTCAAAGTACTGACAAACAGACAGCCGCTCTGCCCCCCGGGAAAACCTAATTTAAAAAGAATAATCACACAGCCAATTACCAGTGATTCTGCAATCCAGATCATGGAAAGTAAAAGCATGCAACCACAACATACAGTGCAGAAATTTGGTGCAGTAATATATTTGCCAAAAAATATTCCTAACAAGTGCCTGCTTCTACAAATATTCATGTTTGAAACTTGAATCCAATTTGGAAACGAAAACACCAAAAATACTGTTACGGATTTGACCAGTTGCAAGGCATGGGACTTATCCCACATCGGTTGTATGGGCAACTGATGAGGGGTTTATAGATCAAATGGGCTCTCTCTCCTAGTAGGCTAGTCTTTTGGGATGAGTTCTCCAGTTTGGTCTGTAACAAATACATGTCTGCAAATGTTCAACTCATGATATGATAAAATAACACTAGTAGGTTGCTGCTTATGTTGGAGTATTAAAGTGCGTATTGTCCCACTTTGATAAAAATACAAAAAGAATATGAAAGTGGGTGTTGTCCCATATTGATAAAAATGAAGGGTTTAAGCATGTATATAACCTTGTGAGTTACTCCACCTATTGCCAATTGGTTTTGGGATTGAACCTCATTTGAGCTTGTATGTATGACTCTTTGTTAATTGCCCAATTGATATTTAAAAAAAAAAAAATTTAACATGATATCAGAGCGGGTTGCTCGATCTTGATTTGCCACCGTTTCCGTTTGATTGAAATTGTATGCACGTGTTGGGCCTTGTTATTAGCCCACACGTGAGGGGACGTGTTGGAGTATGAAAGTGGGTATTATCCCACAGTGATAAAATTTAAAAAATATGATAGTGAGTGTTGTCCCATATTGATAAAATTAAAGAACTTGAGTATGTATATAAGCTTGTAAATTACGCCACCCACTGCCAATTGATTTTGGGATGGAACCTCATTTGAGCTTATATACATGACTCGTTGTTGAAAGCCCACTTAATATAGAAATTTAACATGGTATCAGAGCGGGTTGCTCGATCTTGAATTACCACCGTCCCCGCTTGATTAAAATTGTGTATATGTGTTGGGCCTTGTTAGTAGCCCACACGTGAAGGGACGTGTTGGAGTATTAAAGTGGGTATTGTCCTACATTGATAAAAATACAAAAAGAATATGAAAGTGGGTGTTGTCCCATATTGATAAAATTGAAGGGTTTGAGCATGTATATAACCTTGTGAGTTACTCCACTTATTGCCAATAGGTTTTGAGATGGAACCTCATTTGAGCTTGTATGCATGACTCTTTGTTAATTGCCCAATTGATATTAAAAAAAAATTTAACAGCTTCATAGGGGGAAAAACAAAACAGCAATATATTTACTTCCTTCTGGCAAATAAACCTTCCAATGAGCTCCCCATCAATAGGGCTCTTTTTTTTTGGGGGGGGGGGGGGGGTGTCACTAAAATCGTTTTAGTTTTTATAATGATGTAATGATCAGATAGTTGTGGGCGCCTAATTGTGCACATTATACCTTTACACCTCGAACCTAGTGGATTCCCCTATGTGGTTAGGGTTTTTTTGGGGGGAGGGGGGGGGGGGTTCTATTTACAGTACAAACTATAATGACAATCAAAATTCAACTTACATCAATCCATTTGATGGGTCAGTTGATTACCCCAAAACCTTAATACTGCTTTCGGGGCTCCCTATGGATAGTTTCTATGGTGACACCCTTCAAGGCTTTCTTTACCTGTAAATAAAACCAATAGCAAAAGTTAAACACGTTAGACTAAAAAACCTTATAATTTCAAGAGACACAGCACAAACATTTTACCATTAATGAGAAGGCTTTGAATGTCAACTCTCAACATGAATCCCAAAAAGAAAAAGGCAAACTATTAATTTCACCTTAAGACGCTCTTGATCAGGTAGAGGTCTGTTCGTAAATAGCTTTCTCCGAATATTCTGGAAAACATATTCGCTGACAAGAATGGGCTCAAAAATGCTCTAGCTGATGCATCTATATGAGCAAAGAAATATGCAGATCAATGCTAACAGCCTAACACATTAAGCAAATACAATTATAAGCCAAGAAAAGCATATACTGTATATCTATGTCAAGAGAGAGGCCCATTTGAGTGGGGCGAACACTTTGGTAAAACCCCTTCCAGAATTGCAAACCAACAGGGAGTTGACCCATACCCATTGAAGAAGAGAAAAGAGATCTCCCAACAAGAGTACAACTGTAGGATTCAAATTAAAGAGATTGATGCATAATAGTAGTATCCCAAACAGTATAAAAAGCCTGAAATAATTGGCAATACATTTTTAAAAACATCATAAACAGCAAAAACACAAAGATAACAAGATCTGGGCAACTCACCTCATTGAACATTTTGCTGATCTAAGAACAACGTCGAGTGTCTGGATTATATCTTGTGGAGTCTCCAAGTCATGACCAGCTAAACATTGTTTCAAAAGATTGACGTCCACTGAGTTGGCGAACTTAATCACGACCTTGAATTTACGCTCTCGCCTGCAGAGAAATTAGTACTTTAAATGGCAAATACGGAATAGGCACCAATAAAATGCAAATGATAGCAGCCAAAGACAGGTGAGCAAATATAACCTTGTGGAAGCAGGTCTGCTGTCAGCAAGAGTAACCATGAAATCCTTTACATCAAATGGCAATTTCCTAGTTGTGCAAACTGCTTTGCTGCCATCCTATGCTGCTGCCAGGTTTCCCAAGTGTGACTGCTTATAGCTGTTGACAAGTGCAGTCATTATATCTCTGCAAACCTTCTTTGAAGGAAACTCTGGATCAATAGAGACCTATAGAGGGCAATACAAGACGAGCAATTACAAGGAAGCTCACAAGATGTTATCTTCCAAACAAAACCCAATGATGCAAAAGTAAGAGGGGATATAGCAACTAGGGATATTCACGGAAAACCACATGAAACTAACCAAAAAAACTGCTGTAGTTTACCAGTTGATGAAAATCTACTTCCTAAAAGAAAAAACCAATACTTTTAAAGAATAATGAGATATAAAGTACAGGCAACTAGTGGCAACCATTTTTATTATTTATTATTTTACTTAGTTTTTAATCCTAAGTGTCAGTGGCGTGCTTTTGTTAAAATTATAATAAACGTTAGTTGGTATTGCTGGTAATTATTATAGCAACCTTAAAGGATCATTGAACAGAAAAACCAGTTCGGTCATGGTTCAACTTTTTGCCATACCGAGATACGTATGCAGCATTGCAACCAACCAAAAACTGTTTACTAGAAACTCAGCTTGATTTCAGTTCAAAGCTTTTGCCATACCACAATTTCAGTTAACTGACTTGCAACATTCCAGCCTAAATTCCTAGCAGCTCAAGTCATCATGATTGATTGCTTTCCCGCCTCCTACCTACGTTCAAGTATTAATGCAGTCTCTACTATTCTAATACACACGTGCTTCAAATGACCGCCATGTTAACCACAAGACCAGAAAAAAAGACTATAAAAGGATGACCTGGCAAAATCATAATGCACACAGAAGACAAGCTCTTAAAGGGAAAAATAAAATCAAGAGTTCTGCCACAAAATGTACTTAGCTGTCGCCTCTCTTTTCTTGGTTAGATCTGAGAGGGAAGGCCAGGGAGTTGAAAGGCAGAAATATAAAACATTCTCTAATATACTTAACTTAGTGTGGGCAAGGAAAAAGTTTCTAGGATACATGCAATCAATTCACTCCTGTAGTAAATCTCATTAATCACAGGAGATTTACCAATAGATTAACCTGACCCCAGATTATCTTAATAACAGCATTATTAATTGTAGAGGTGGGCAACGGACTAGGCTGGGCCGGACTGGGCCAGCCCATTAACTAAACGGGCTGAGTCGGGTCCAGTACATTTGTTAATGGGCTGGGTTGGGTTATGGGCTAAGTGAACCCGATCCGCCCATGATCCGCCAATTACTACCCAATGAGTGTTTTTGGTTAGTTAATTTTCCAACTAATGAATTTCTAATTTTTCAATGAAATTAAACTAGTCTAAATTCAAAGTTAGAAAATACACAATCAAGCTAATAAATGGGTCAGGTCAAGTTGGCTCATGGGCGGCCCGCTTTAGGCCCGTTTAAAAACAGAACAAACTTGTGGAAAACAATGGTCTATGATAATTATTGTTATGTACACAGTATTAATAATGAGGTTAATTAATTGAAACATGTAAACTAGTGTGTCAATTAGATTAAAAAAATAATGAGTCACTAAATGGATCGTTAATGAGCCCGTCCAGTCCGGCCCATTAATATGCCTTAATGGCCTGGTCCATTAATGACCCAATTCATTATTGACACGATCCTTTATTAGCCCTATTTTAAATGGGCCGACTGCTTAAACCAATGGGTATCCAGTCCGTTGTCTATCCCTAATTAATTGATATTTTAAGAGGCTTAATTGCAGACATCGAGAGGACGCCCTAATGCAAGAGATAACTCCCTGTGTAGCAGCCAATTTCTTGAAATATCAAGAGCACCGGAACATAAGTCTGCCAGTAAGATGGTGCAATTCTTCCAATACTGCTCAACACAAGGAAATTTGGACAGTCGTAAGGACGACAAAGTTTAGGCAACTAAGATGCTGCAATTCTTATTTTGGATGAATACTCAATGTTGGAATGTGAAACTACTCAAAGCAAACTAGGTGTGAGGAGACCAACGTAGGTTGTGTTTCACACCCAATGAAAAATAAAAATAAAAATAAAAATTGTAGGTAGCATCAGGATGGCAAATCTCGATACAAACTTTAAAAAGAGCTTTTCTCCATATATTAAGACCCACATCAAGAAACCAAAATTCTAGCTCACAGTTGGCACTAATTAAATAATCTTTTCAAATACATACTATTTGCTAGGACGGAGTTCATAAATAATTTTGTCAACAGGGATATAAGAAACCCTACAATCTTCGCTAGTGATGACCAAGAAAGAGTACAAGAACCCCCCCCCCCCCAAAAAAACAAAACACCAAAACCAAAAGGGGAAAAAAATATCGTAGCACAAAATATTTCACTTAAGCATCGTCCGTTCTCTCTTTTTCTTTTTTCTTTTTTTAAATGACAACTGATGACAACCTCTGCGCTGTTCATATCATAACCGAAACTTGTGCCCAATTTCCCTCAACCCTTACCCCAAGTCAGAAAAAAGACTTCGCTCCCCCCCCTAAAACCCAAAAAAAAAACCAGGATAGAGAAAGCATCACTACGAAACTTGTGAAGGATTTTGTTAAACTCAGAAATAAAAATCCAAATGCTTTTCTTGATGAACTAAGGATTGGAGCACAAGACAATGGCCTCTAGATCAAAGAAAATCTATATCAGGAGCAAATACAGCATCCTCTTTTTCCGGGTGACAAGATCCGGGTCGGATGATCTCTCTTCTCCTCTGTTGCCCCCGGAGGACTACCCTCCACAACCAACCTGACTACCTCAGCCCACGCCGAAAATTCGGTAATCCATGCCAAGGACAATAGTATTGTAACAAACTACTCAGCTTGAGAATAGACAAAAAGAAAATCAACAACAACAACTTCCAGTGTGGGTCCCGCTTTCGCGGAGTCTGGGGAGATCCAACTGTAGGCAACCTTACCCCTACCGGTATTTCTACCAATAGAGAGGTCGATTCCTTAAGACCCACAAAATAATTTTTTTGAAAAAAGTTTATAGAGAAAACGAATACAAATCAAAACCAAGGAGGAGAAAATGTGCCGGAGAGCGAAATAATCAAGGGGCAGAGACATACCTCGACCCACCAGGGGCGCTAGATGCCGTCACTAGATGCCGTCACATCCCAGAAAAGTACGACCTGCAGACAAGCACCCCAAAACTAAACCCGCCCCCACCCCACCGAAACTACTACCATCTACGCATCCGGTCCCCTACAATCAGAGACCCTAATCCTATCCCGCCACAACCTCCTATCCTGAGCCATGTCCTCCGTCAGACCGGTAACTCTCAAGTCCTCTCTAACCACTTCCTCTAGGCTTTTTTTCGGTCTATCCCTCCCTCTCTTTCCACCAGGGGGGACGATCAATTCGCACCTCCTCACTGGGGCGGCCATACTTCTCCTCTTTACGTGGCCAAACCATTTGAGCCTCAATTCCTTCATCTTCTCCTCTATGGGGGCCACTTCAGCTAAACTCCTGATTACTCCATTCCTAATCCTGTCCAATCTCGTAAAACCACACATCCACCTGATCATTCTCATCTCGGCTACCATCAACCTTTGGGCCTGCGTCTTCTTTAGAGGCCAACATTCCGATCCATAGAGAACAGCCGGTCTAACTACCATCCGATAGACTTTGTCTTTCAATCCTAGGGGCACTCGCTTGTCACACAGTACCCCTGATGCTGACTTCCACTTTTGCCAACCCACTCTTATCCACTGGCTAATATCCTCGTCAATGTCCCCATTTTGCTGGATGATCGAGTCCAGATACTTAAATTTAGCGACTTTTGGTATCACCCTCCCATCCAGTGTGATTTCTCCCCCTTCTTCTATCCTACCACTGAAACAGCAATGGAGGTACTCCGTTTTTGATCTACTCAACCGAAAACCCCTATCTTCCAGCGTATGCCTCCAACTCTCCAACCGGTCATTCACCCCCTGCCTGGTCACATCGATAAGAACGATGTCATCTGTAAATAACATGCACCAAGGCACTTCATCCTGGATTCCTCTAGTGAGTTCATCCAAAACTAAAGTGAAAAGAAACGGGCTTAGGGCGGAGTCCTGATGAAGGCCTATACTAACAGCGAAGTCCTTAGAGACCCCTCCTGGTGTCCTAACACGCATCCGCCCTCCCTCGTACATATCCTTAATTACTCGGATGTACGTGGGTGACACCCTTTTCTCTTCCAAACACCTCCACAATACCTCCCTTGGGACTCGATCATACGCTTTTTCTAGGTTAATGAACACCATATGGAGATCCACCTTTTTATCCCTGAACAAGCCCATGAGCCCTCTGAGGAGGTGGATCACCTCAGTGGTCGATCTGCCTGGCATGAAACCAAATTGGTTCTCTGAAATCTTTACAACCTCGCGTAACCTTCTCTCAATCGCCCTTTCCCATAGCTTCATAGTGTGGCTGAGCAGTTTAATACCCCTAAAGTTATTACAAACTTGAATATCCCCTTTATTTTTGTACACTGGGATGGCTGTGCTGTCCCTCCACTCTCTGGGCATCTTGGCGGTCTTGTAAATGATATTAAACAGCTCCGAGAGCCAATCTACCCCTGCCTCCCCTATAAACTTCCAAACTTCCACTGGAATCTGGTCTGGGCCCACGGCCTTCCCATTCGCCATCTTCTTCAAGGCCTCCCTAATCTCCTCCTTTGCTATAAGGTCGCCCGCTCGCTGATCACTACACTCTCCGCCCCTACTAAAGTCGTCTGCACTCCTTCCCCATTGAGAAGTTTAGCAAAGAACCTTTGCTATCTCTCTCTAATTTCATCATTCTCAGTCAGCACCTTACCTTCTTCGTCCTTGATGCACCTTACCACTCCCAAATCCCTAGTCTTCCTTTCCCTCGCCCTCGCCAGTTTGAAAACCTCCTTCTCCCCTTCCTTCGTCCCCAATCTATGGTACAGTCTATCAAAATCCTGGCTCTTTGCTATTGCCATCGCCTTTCTGGCTACCTTCTTGGCCGCCTTGCATCCAATCTTCTTTTGCTCCCTCTCTTCCATCGAACTACTGCTTATAAACTCCGCGAAAGCATCTTTTTTGGCCTTCACCTCTTCGTTCCACCACCAGGCGCCCTCTCTCCTGTTCCCGCCTCCCCAGGAAAGACCTAGGGTTTCCTTAGTCGACCTTCGGATGCAATCCGCCACAGCATCCCACATCGAATCGGCGTCTTCTGCCCTCCTCCAAGCTCTCTTCTCGGCTATTCTTTCTGCTATTAACCCTGCCTTCTCCTTCGTGAGGGTCCACCACTTAATTCTGGGTTCTCCGACTCTCCTTTTCGTCCTCCTAGGATACTTGAACTCTGCATCTAGAGCCAGCAACCTATGTTGAGTTCCCAGAAACTCGCTAGGAATCACTTTGCAGTCCTTACACGATCTTCGACTTTCCTTCCTCGTGAGGAAGTAGTCAATCTGTGTCTTGCAGGAGCTACTATTGAAGGTCACTAGGTGATCCTCATTCTTCTTGAAAAAGGAGTTGGCCACCAACAAATCAAAGGCCACCGCAAAGTCTAATGGGTCTATTGTATTTCTATTGTATTTCTCCACACAATACACCAAAGTGACACGAACAATTGCAATACGAACATAGAAATAGTACCGAAATCAATATGGGTATCAACAAAAACGCGACAGTAAGGGTTCGGGTAAGCACATCATAGTGGTGAAGTTCTCCATCGTAGTTAAATTGGACGAAGAAGTGATTAGCTTTCACGACACATAGGCGGCCTTGTCCACCGACACCCGGCCTCATCAGAGGTCCCAATTCTTTGAACGACCGCGGCGCGGGTGCAGACAACGCCAGTCTCTCGGCGACGTCATCGCTCAGCGAACGTCCGGCCTCCGCCCAATCATCCCCCGTTAGTGTTGGCAGTGTTGGACGATTATTTGATGATGACTCTCCCCTTCCACCACTATAACCCTTCCTCCTTCCACCTCCACCACCACCATAACCTTCTCTTCTTCCATTACTATCGCTGCCTCCGCCATAACCTTCCCTTCTTCCACCACCGCCTCCGTAACCCTCCCCCCTTCCACCGCCACAACCTTGACCACCGCTGCTACTACCACCAGCATAGCTACCTGGTCTTCCGCCACAGCCTCCGCCTCTAGCGCCATCACTACCTCTGCCAGCGACACGATATCCTCCCCTAGCTCCGCCACCAGAAGCATAACCAGCCCTACCGCCACCGCCGCCACCTTGACCACCACCTCCACGACCTCTGCCTCTGTAGTGGTGGCACTGTGATGGTGGATTGTTGTAACCGCCGCCTCGACCTCTGCCTCCGGAGCCGCCGCCGCCGCCTGCTCTTTCAGACATGTCGCCGATTGATTGATCAAAACCTAGTCAAGTAAGTATAGAGAGAGATAGAGAGAGTGGCGTCAATGTCGTTCCTTTGGAGGGGAGAAAGAGAGAGAGACCAAGGTCAGCGTTAATGGCGACGTCGACAAACAGAGAGAGAGAGAAAGATGGAAGCGTGCGAGAGAGAAGACGGATGGAGAGGGTTTTAAATAGGGGCGCTGGGAAGAGCGTGGCAATTTTGGAGCGACGAGAGAGTAAAAAGTGGCGTAACGGAAACGCGATTCAATTTCTTTTTGTTTTTTGGTTTCTGTCAACAGATTTTTTTTTTTAATAGGAGTCAACAGAATTGTTTTATTAGACTATACAGACTATGGGGGTACTATTCTTTTTCCTCTTTTTTAAAAAAATTGATTCGGTCCATATTTAAAGGAAATTCTATCATAATTGATTTTTGTTTCCAATTATGATAATTGAAAGACGTAAATCATTGATCATAAAAAGATAAATTTGCATTATTGAAATTTGATAATTTGTAAATTTTTTCTCTCTTTTACATACTTGATTTAATGGGATCACGTCATATAAGTGTATAACAGTTATTTTTGTCTTATTCCTTGTCTCCTATTTCTCTCTCATATTCATGGATGCATATATAGTTTGAAAATTCATATGTAAGCCCTACAATTATTTACTCTTGTTTGGAGTAATGGGTGGGGATCATTTATTTTTAATATGGTGTTTAATCTATGAGTAGTTGAAGTTATAGTTGGAATTTCAAGATTGTACTTAGAGATAGTTACATATGAAAATATGAATATTTTCATAAGCCTTGTTTCAAGAGGTTGAAAGGTCCATGTTTAAAAGTTGGACTTTGTTGTCATTTTATATTTATTTTGTGAGAACAGGCGCGTAATACTTTTAAGACTTACAAAACAATATAATATGAGATACATCTCAGGTTAGTATACATTTCTACGTGTAAGCCTATGTTATTATAATTATGCTAAGGCTATGTAATATAATTCTATAGCTTTGTAAAGGATGGTGTAAAACCCACACTAAACCACCCATGGCAGACCTTAACTTAATGCTTGGTGGAAACCATTGGGTCTTAAGTTCAATGGGTCAAAGTACACTATCTGTGTGGTTTACAAGAACTCACTCTTATTTATTACGATCCAATGAAATGGAGTCCTTGGTAATTCCCATACATTCTAAAGGAGGGTGAGCATCTGCTCTTAATGAATGTGAATGGAGAACATTTGAATAGGGGTATAGAAATAAGTGTTTGATTAAGTTGTCTTAATTCAAATATTTCAATTAATACTTTTTATGGGGATATTAATAGCATTTACCTGGTAAATGCAAAGTTTAGCTGCCTCAGTCAAGCTTGGGCTTAGTTCTAGAGCAATTATGAAATAGATACAGACACATGATCGCTTTAAATGTGTGGGGATTACTATGTAATTTTGGGATGGAAGTGCAGCGTGTGACTTAATCGTAGGTGGTCTCAGAAGATAGATTGGTTCAAAACTTAGTCTACCATGTTATCTTGATTATTTGGCAAATGAGTCACTAATGTGGGCGTTCAATTGTAAGACACCTCCATTTATACATGGGACCTCTGGAATTCTCAACACCGTTTATTATGGAAATAGTTGAGGATTGTTGGGAATTTTTTTTTTGATAAAAAGGATTGTTGGAAATTAATTTCCATATAAACAAAAATTTGGTAATATTAATTAATTTTGAATAATTAATTAAAGAGACATGATTAATGAATAAGTGCATTAGTTAAATTATTTATTTAACTAACTAGTAACTATTCATGAAAAGACATATCCATGCTTGTAGTTGTAATTTTTTATAAAAGGGTGTAATCCTCTCATGAAGAGGCATGAGTACAATTATGAATATGTGGAATCAATGCTTGCAAAGGTATGTCTTCAACGGTATAGATCAAGAGAGTTTTCAGCAATACTATCCCTTTGAATTTCTATTTACTCCTAAGGCATTACTGCTTATACTTATGAGTGCAACACGAGCGTAAAGGAGACCTCCTTGTATCTCAAAGACTTATTCAAGAATACCCATTGCATACTAGGTGAATAAAATCTTTAGAAAAAGTGACTTCGGTCCTACCTGGAGGTCTCGAAGTAATCCTCTCACTAAATTTTATTCCTAAAATTCCTAACATCTTCAAGGAGATTGAAATGGCAACTTCCACCGACAAAAAGGCCGCTCACCACTCTAGACCTACCAGCTTGCCATCTAAATCACACTCAGTTGTTACTTAATTGGATAAAGAATTGAGCAGACTGAAATCATCAAAAGCTGCCTCAACTTCACATTCAGTGATACGTGAAAACCTAGGCAGCCTTCAAAGTTATACGATCATCTTGATGAGTTGCTCCTATTACCCCATAATCAGTAAACTATGTCCCAAAACCGCCTAGCAAAATGGGTTGATATAGCATTGGATAGGTCTTTAGGCTTATTGATCTCTGTGGCACCGCTATAGATGCATTGTCACAGACTAAGGAATGCCTTCAAGGAATTCATCTATGCTACACAGAAGGATGAGCAGTGAAGTGAGTATTGCTAATGAAATTGTCAAATACATGAACATAAGAAAGGAACTCAAGAAGGCAATCAGGAACTGCTTGAAAGATGTGAAGACATCTGATAAAAATGAAAAATTTGATGCCATAGTGGGCATGTGAAGGGTGTGGAAGCAGTGATCTATGGTCTTTAAGATCATTGTTTTCACATATAGCTTGGATAAATACACAAACGAGAAAGATTAATTGGTTTAACAAACTAGTCGTCTAGAGCAATGACAAGAAAGAAAAAGCAACCGCTAGTTGATTTGAGGACTTTGATGAAGCTTTGAATTCATTAGTTTTCCATGAGAAGAAAACTGGCTTCAACATGATGCAAATGGAGAACTTAAGGAGTGACATTGTGAAGTTGGAGTTTGAAATTCATGATCTGAATAAAGTATTAGACTTGTTGTACAGGCTGCTGGTCAAGACCAGAGCAACATTTTTGAATGTCCTAAGTAAAGAGATCACAATTGACAAGCCACCTTTTGTATATCAATGTATCAAAATTTTCCTTGGGAATGAAACTTTTTCTTTTACATATAAATTCAGCTTTCTCTTTTGAATTTTTACCTCAATATTTAGTTTTTCCTCATAAATGTACACACTTTGATGTCCATGCTTGAGGATACATGGATATATGTCTTTTCAAAGAAATGACAACAACATCGTAAAGTTGATAACCTAACTATTTTGATGTAATTCCAAATCTGTTGAAAGATGAAACATCAAGTAGTTGCAATTAATTACTTCCCAAAGCTCTCATGATCTATTAGCTAGAAGTACTTGATGGTTAAATCTTCTAAGTATAAAGGAGCTTTAGGGTTTAACTTATTAGACAATTTTCCTACTATTTACATAATTGGGAAATTGGTTTAATTTAACGAAGTATAAGAGTTTTTTCCTCTGTTTTTTTTTCCCCGGATGGGGGGAGGGGGAGGGTGTGAAATTATAGTTTATGTAAAGCCGCGACCTCTTCTTAGGCCATAGATAGTTACCGGGAATGACTTTAAGGATCGTTTACTGGCCCCACAAATCATTGCAAGCCTTTAAGGCGTACTTTGTCATCGCTCATACGTTGCCTAACAAATTTTCCAAGAGGTCACCCATCTTTAGATTTCACCCCAACGAGCATGATTAACTGTGGAGTTTTGAAGAGTGGGCTCTCTAAAAAAAATGTGCACCTTTGGTGATATAAGTGGTCACTTCAAATCTTTTTAAGCCACACTCCGAGTATTACAGTCACCCCTACTTGAAGCGCACAACGTCCTCGTTGTACCTCACTAACCAACCGACTAGCGAATCTTCTTGATTGGTCATCCATCCTAGTATCTTTGCTCCACTAGGGAACTGCATAGGGCTCTCCTGTCCATTGGCGCAACTTACGGTTGCGGGTCAGCTCTATTACCAGTTGTAATGTCCTGACCCTTCCTGGGCTGGGAGAGTTACTAGGAACAGCTTTAAGGATCATCGACTAACCTCATAAATCACCACAAGTCTTTTAAGAGTGCTTCATCCTTGCTTAAACACTGCCCGGGAAACTTCATAGGAAGTCACCAATCATAAGATTTCTACGTAGGAAGCACGTTTAACTATGAAGTTCTTCAGAGTGGGCTTCCTAAAAAGAAATGTGCACCTTTGGTGATATAAATAGTCACTTCAAATCCTTTCAAGCCACACTCGGGGTGTTATAGCAGATCACAATTAGCAAGCCACATTCTATACATTAATGTATCAAGTTCCTTGTGAATGAAATTATGTTATGTATATATCTTAATTCAACATTCAGTTGTTCCTTACAAACCCGCACACTCTTGTCTCTCAGTTTTGAGCTCCCATAGATGCAATTACCACTGATACAAAGAAATGACTTCAGAAATTGGACATTATAAACAGAAGAAAACCTCTTGTGGTATTTTTCTAAGTCAGTGAAATAATTACACCATAATAAAGCTGAAAGTCTAGTTCCTTTGATGTAATTGCAATATGTTAAAAGAGGGATGTGAAGTGATCATGTTGAAAGAGGGATGTAAAGTGATTCTGGTTAATTACTTCCTAAAGATCTTGTTAGCAATTAACTAGAGGTATCTAATGGTTTAATATGTAGAAGGTAAAAAAATGTCTAGGATTATGTTGTAAGATAGTTTTTCTTTTACTTACATCATTTTGAAAGTGGTGAGAGATCACGTAATGAGGAAAAAGAGGTTTTTGATTGAATATATAATTCTTCAAGATAGTTTTTCCTTTTCTTACATCATTTTGAAGCTGGTAACATAGCAGATAGTAAAGAAGAAGAGGTTTTTGGATTGAATAAATAGTTCTTTGCACCATATCTGTGTCCATCATCAGTATTATGTTCAAATTGTAGACATTTGAACCCCTTTTAATCTGTGTGAACATTATGCAAATAATCCTAGAGTTAAATGTGTAGAAGTAATGCCGGATTTGGCTGGATGCATTGGGATTGCAGAAATGGCTCATCCTAACTGTGGTGGATTGCATTGATGTTTGCTCCTACTTGTCAAGATTCCACCTTTTGTTGGGAACTTAGCTAGAACTGAAAGAATCAAAGACTTGATAACATTGTATCCTGTATTGAAATACCTACCTACATTATCAGATCATGCAAGCTAGTTACAAGTTTCTCTTTTGCGTATTGTTTTAATATATTTGTTATATTCTCTATATGGGTGCCCTAAAAATATACCTGTTGCAAGACTTTAGCTACAAGTTTCCTTCAACGGATTCAATATTAGAAAATAAGGAAGCTGGTTGATTATTAAAAGCTTTAAGGACTCAGTGTGCATTTGTCCCGGTGGGAGGGGAGAGTGACATTGCCAATTGTGTGTTGTGGTTAGTTTAGATCATGATGGAAATACTATAAAACATATATGTGTACTATTATGAAGTAGTTAGTCAACAATCTCATTATATCACTAATTAGTTGGCCCATTTGGTAGTAAGAGACAATCCAAAAACTTAGCCTAAGAAATAACCTATATCAAAATATAATCGTGTTATTTCTCAGGTAATGTGAGATTCTTGTTGTCTTCTCTAATTTCACATATATACATATACAAAGATAGGAGAAGAAGAGAAGTCTCCAAACTAAGAACCTGTTCAATTTCTTAGCCTTCTTTCCACCGGATGATTTAGAAATGGCTTCTAGTTGTTGTGAATTTCCGCAAGCATACGGTTTATCGTTGCACGAATTACGGGTATCGTCCTCAGGGATGGTTGGGAAATTAGATTAAAAATTCTAATCTAATTTAAAACTGAAGGCTAATTTTCTAATTCAAAGGTTGCATAATTCTACAACTTGATAGACCAAATTTACAAAATTTAGTTTTATAATTGATAACAATCGTCTAGCCAAAATAAGAGGAAATGAATTGCAAATAACCTGACACCAACACTCAACTGTAATTGCTTGATGAACTTGTCAATTCGAAACAGAGGACGATTATGCAGAGGAAAAACAATGGGAGTATTCGCAGCAGAGCCAATGAAATCAGCATGCCCTCGCAACTAAACGAAATCTCCAGATGCTCATAATACAAAATCACAGCCGAAGATCAAGCGTTCCGAATTCAGAGTACTAAACTCGAACATTAACAGTCCCAAATCCAGAATTTCATTACTTAAATCTGAAAATGAAAACCTACAATTCCTTACTTGAAACAAGGAAACTAAAATGAAACAAGGAGCAATCAAAACACCACCAAATCCAAAGTTCAAAGAAAAAGATAGAAAAGAACAGAAACCAACAACCTCCACTCATCTCTCCCCCTTGCTAATCTGCTTCAACTCATAAAAACCACCGAAGAATAGGTTCATTGCTCCCAGTAATTGCCTTCATTCACTCCATGTAACCGGTGCATTGATGATGGTAATGACTGAGGGAAATTGATGGTAAAGAAAGAGAGAGTAACGGGTAGGGAAAGGAAGGCAAGAAGGCCTTGCTTTGCTTCAAGTTCTCTGGGCAACGCTGAGGAAAAAGAATCACCGAGGAGCGAGAAGATTAAAGGGGGAGATGAGGGGCTCAGGTCACGTGATTTGCACGTGACAAATTAAGTGGAGGTAGGCTGGGCCTGTGCAAGGGAGGAAGGAAAGAAAGAAAAAGAAGAAGAAAAGGAGAGCTGAGCCAGCAAGGTCTAGGGACAAAAGGGGCCCAGGCCCGAAAAGAAGGAACGGAGAAGGAAAAAGGGGGGAGGGGCGGTCTGAGAGTGCTGATGACCGGCTGAACCGGCCCATAAGAGAGTCCAATGAGGGAAGAGAGAGGAGGAGGACATGTTGGGCTGACCTCGTGCTGGGCTCGAGACACTAGGCTACTGGGCTCGGTCTAGCTTTATTTTTTTTCTTCTTTCTTGTATGCTTCAATCTGATCAAGCTCTAGCACTTGTTTGAGTAAATTTATTTATTTTCTTCAAGTTATTTCCAATTCCTACAAAGTAAACAAAAGTATTATTAAAAATCTAAAACAAATATTAGATTATACAAATCGAATTTAATAATTTATTTAGAGCAAATATCAGATGATAAAAGGGTATAACATATCATAATTTTGGATTGAACAAATACCTTCACACCTAAGTTTTGCTCGGCCTCGAGTAAAACAAAACTAAAAATCCTAGAAAAAGAAAACAAAACAAAATCTTAACTCACTTTTGTAGGAATTATGGTTGCACTTAGCATGTACAACAAGCCCTTTAAACCCCTAGGTCACCCCTAGTGGATGAGTAAGGTCTCGTGAGGGTTTGCAGATGATATACCCACAAAATTTATAAAAGAAAACAAAAACAGAAAATTAAATTTTTTATTTTTTTCAAAAATTAATGTGTACAAAATTGGGGAAAGATATATACATATTCTAAGCAACTAAATCACCCATGCGACAAAGATATTAGCATGCATAAACACAATGTACTCATCAAGACTCTCTACCCCAAGATTGACATCAAAGTACTAACTTTTCATCCCACTTATACACTAAAGCTTGGAATCCTTCCCTGTGTCTCATCATTTTAAAGCTCAGGTTTACCAAAATCAAACTCAATCCTACTTAATTAACACAAATTACATTATTGACTTAACATAGGAAACAAGCTTTCCCAGTAGCAGTATTGCCTCAAAGGATAACACCCAGTAGCGCATGCCTTAGAGGGTTGCTTGTCATTCCAAATTTTATTTCATTTCCTTTTCTCTATTCTCTCTTTTTTTCTTTTCTGGTTTTTTTTTTCCTCTTTCTTTTCCATTTTTTTTAAGACAAAAAAAAAAAATCAACAAAAAAAAATCAAAGTAATTGTGTCTAAAACAAGTGGGAGAGCTAATTATGGAAAACTAAGACCTTAAGACAATGAGGATAAAATAATAAGGGATTAGATTGCATAGCGATAATGAACAGATGGGATTAGAATTAGAGCTAAGAATGACAACACACCGAGGATAGAAACCTAACATGCACATCATACGTATATACAGGCTAACAATCAAAGTATAGGGCATTTAAGCTGATCAGAATAGCACTAAGCTTCCCCAAAAACAAAACAAAAATCTTTTTGGATTTTCAAATCAAAGTTTCCCCACCCCCACACCTATTCCAAGCAATGTCCTCATTGGGAGTGAAAAGAAACATAAAACCACAAGATAAAACTGAAAAAGAAAACAAATAAAACAAGACTCACAAAGATACGACTCAAAATCAAATAGCCAACATATATACAAAAGAAAGACAAAAAGAACCAACTATACAAAAGGAAAGAAAAGGGGAAAAGGGAAAAAGAGTAAAAGAGAGAAGGGATGAAAAGAAGTTCTTAGCAAACCAGGTCGGGTGTTAAGTACACCCGAGCTATCATCTCAACACATCACTAAGCAGGACCCGGCTCGCGGAGTATCAGACACTCCACATCTTCCTTGCTAGGCAACTCCAGAAATTGCTTCAATCTTTGGCCATTCACGTTAAAAGTAGCACCACTGTCAGGGTCCCAAATTTCGACTGCACCATAGGAAAAAATACGTGAGACAATATAAGGACCAGTCCATCGGGACCTTAACTTCCCTGGAAACAAATGAAGCCTAGAGTCATACAAGAGCACTTTCATTCCGAGGGCAAACTCTCTCTGAAAGATACGCCTATCATGAAACAACTTCGGCCTTTCTTTGTAAGAACAAGCGCTCTCATAAGCCTCAGCTCTAATCTCATTAAGTTCATTCAGTTGTAGTCTACGCTCCTCACCAGCCTCAGTCAAGTCATAGTTGAGTTTCTTAATGGTCCACCAAGCTCTATGCTCTATTTCCACAGGAAGATGACAAGGTTTATCATAAATAACCCTATAAAGTGACATACCGAAGGGAGTTTTAAAAGCCGTCCTATAGGCCAAAAGAGCATCTATGAGTTTGTCAGTCCAATCCTTTCTATTCCTGCTCACGGTCTTTTCAAGAATCTGCTTAATCTGTCGATTAAACACCTCAACCTGGCCACTGGTTTGGGGATGATGGGGGGTAGCAAGCCTATGGACAATGGAATACCTCTTCAGTAAGGCATCGAAGGACTTATTATTGAAATGGATACCCTGATCACTAATAATAGCACGGGGCATGCCAAATCTAGCAAAGATGTTCTCCCTTAAGAACTTCACAACAACTTTAGCATCATTAGCCCTAGAAGGGATCGTTTCAACCCATTTAAACAAATAATCCACAGCTAGCAAAATATACTCATTCCCAAAAGATGATGAAAATGGTCCCATGAAGTCTATACCCCAAACATCAAAAACTTCCACGATAATGATGGGACTCAGTGGCATCATATCCCGCCTGCTGATTTTACCCAACTACTGGCATCTATGGCAACTCTTACAGTACTCAAAAGTATCCCTAAATAGAGTAGGCCAATAGAAACCATATTAAAGAACTTTGGCTGTAGTCTTCCTACCACTAAAATGCCCCCAACATGCTTGATCATGACAGAAAGAAAGAACACTTCTCACCTTATGGTCGGGAATACACCTCCTAAATATATTGTCAGCATAGTACTTAAACAAATAAGGATCATTCCAAACAAAGAACTTCACAAGGTGAAAGAACCTATCCCTATCATTCTTGGTCCAACCCTCAGGGATCCTACCAGCAACTAAGTAGTTAACAATATCAGCATACCAAGGATCAAGATGGACAACATACAACTGTTCATCAGGGAAGTACTCAGAAACAATTGACTCACTCTCTCTATCAGATAGAATCCTAAACAAATGATCAGCTACAAGGTTTTCAGAACCTTTCTTATCTCTGATCTCACAATCAAACTCTTGCAACAATAATATCTATCTAACAAGTCTAGGCTTAGCATCCTTCTTAGAAAAAAGATGCTTAAGAGCAGAGTGGTCAGTGTACACAATCACATGAGACCCAATCAGATGAGGTCTAAACTTCTCAAACCCAAAGATCATAGCCAAAAATTCTTTCTCAGTCACAGTATAGTGCAGTTGGGCATCATTCAAAGTGTGACTAGCATAATAGATCACATGGGGCTTTTTATCAACACACTGCCCTAAAACTACCCCAACAGCATAATCAGAAGCACCACACATTAATTCAAATGGTTCTCCCCAGACGGGAGGATGAAGAATAGGAGTAGAAGTTAAGGCTTCCTTAAACTTAGAAAAAGCCTCAAGACATTCATCAGAAAAATGAAAAGGCACATCTTTAGCTAGCAAGTCAGACAAAGGCTTTGCAATCTTACTAAAATCCTTAATGAAGTGACGATAGAAGCCAGCATATCCAAGAAAGACCTTACTTCTTTCACACAGGTGGAAGGGGAAAGATTAATAATCAAATCAGTCTTAACGTTATTGATCTCAATTCCATCTTTAGAAATACCATGGCCTAAGACTATTCCCTTTTTAATCATAAAATGGCATTTCTCCCACTTCAGAGTCAAATTTTTTTCCCTACACCTTTCCAACACTTTTCTCAGATTAGATAAACAGTCATCAAAGGAAGACCCAAATACAGAGAAGTCATCCATGAAAATTTCCATGCATTGTTCAACTAAATCAGAAAAAATGGAAATCATGCAACGTTGAAAGGTAGCAAGGGCATTGCACAGTCCAAAAGGCATACGTCTAAAGGCATAAGTTCCAAAGGGACAGGTGAAAGCAGCATTCTCCTGATCCTCAGGAGCAATAGAGATCTAGGTATAGCCCGAGTATCCATCTAAAAAGCAATAGAAGGAATGTTCAGCCAACCTCTCTAACATCTGGTCCAAGAAATGAAGGGGAAAGTGGTATTTCCTCATGGCAGCATTCAATTTTCTATAATCTATGCAAATACGCCACCCAGATTGCACACGAGTAGGGACTAACTCGTTCTGGTCATTCCTAATCACAGTAATCCTGGTCTTCTTAGGCACAAGTTGAACGAGGCTAACCCACTCACTATCAGAAATGGGATAGATAATCCCATGATCTAACCACTTCAGCACTTCTTTCCTAATCACTTCCTGAAGAGTAGTCAAACACCTTTAACGGTCACAGTACAGCTTAGTATTGTCCTCTAGATGAATCCTATGTTGCACAATGGAAGGACTAGTGCCCTTAATATCCCTTAAGGTCCAACCCAAAGCTTCCTTGTTCTCTCCAAGTAGGGCAATCAACTTAGTCTCTTGGTCTCCATCTAGGTCAGAAGCAATAATGACGGGCAAAGATTCATTGGGTCTAGAAATGCATACTTAAGAGAATCAGAAAGGGGTTTCAGTTCAAGAGCAGGAGGGGAAACAGATTCAGAAGCAGCAGTGAGCAAACAATCAACACTAGCGTACAAGTCATCAAACTCAAAAGCATCATACTCAGGCTCATCATTCACAAGAAAGGACTCATACTCAACAGCAAACACATCATCATAAGCATCTTCAAGTATAGAATCCTCTACCCAGTGAAGAGTAGAGAACTCCATATCATCAAAACCAGAGGGTTGCCTTTGCAGATTAAAAATGTTCAACTCTAAAGTCATGTTACCAAAAGACAGTCTCATCATGTCATTCCTGTAATTAATGAGGGCATTGACAGTGGCCAAAAAAGGATGCCCTAGAATCATAAGGACTTGACTAGCTAAGTTAGCCACCGTCTTAGTCTCAATCACGACAAAGTCCACAGGGTAAATGAATTCACCCACTCGGATAAGCACATCCTCAACTATCCCCCTAGGCAATTTGGTCGACCTATTAGCTAATTGAATAAATAACCCTAGCCTCTCATACTCAGTGAAGGGAATCAAGTTGACACTGGCCCCTAAATCAAGCAAAGTTCTATGAATGAGCTAGTCTCCTATAACTATAGAAATAGTAGGGCACCCAGGGTCCTTATACTTCACTGGGATTTAATGCGATAGAATAGAACTTGCACTAGAGGCTAAGAAAGCCTTCCTAGGGACATTGGTAGCTCTCTTGGTTGTGCATAGATCCTTTAAAAACCTAGCATATGGAGGCATCTGCTGAATAGCATTAAGCAAAGGAATGTTGATCTTGACTTGAGAGAATGTCTCTCTCATCTTTTCAACATGGGCTTGGTCTTTCTTCTTAAGCCTATGGGGAAAAGGTGGTGAAGGCATATGAACTTTCTCAGATGAAGAACGAGGAGAAGAAGAAGAAAAAAAAGAAGAAGAAGAAGAAGAAGAAGGACCCTTAGAAGGAGAAGGGTCAACTGACTCGGAGGAGTCTTTCTTCTTAAGCTCCTCTTTTTTAGAAGGTGACTCAAGAGAGGGAGGAGTATCAGAATTATTGGGGACACCATCAGTAGCATCCCTTGGCTCACTGGATGAACCAGTCTCTGGAGGTGAAGAAGAAGAAGAAGAATTCTCGAAGAATTGGTGAGGATACCTACAGGGCTCATTAGGACTTCTAACCTGGTTATCAATCTCTCGACCAGAATGGAGAGATATCATTGCATTCACTTTCCTTATAGGCTCACTAGGGTTACCTGAAGAAGAAGATGCGTGACCCTTAGGGTTCACCTCAGGCTGACTTGGAAAAGTACCTGGCTCCCTAGAAGATGATGCTAACTGGAAAACTGTTCAGTCATCATTCTCATCATTCTTTTCATATTAGCATTAATCATTCTCTCCACATTATTATTAATTCTCCTCTCCATTTTATCAATGTCACTATAACCAGGAGGAGGTTGAACTTGAGCTACAGGAGATGGAGGTCAAGGTGCATTGGGTACACCTGGAAAAACCGATCTCTGAAAGGAACTAGAAGGGTGAGAGATGGGCTGGGAGTTAGGAACCGTAGCATTCGGTCCATTACTCCAAGAGAAGTTAGGGTGATTTCTTCATCCTAGATTGTAAAAAGGAGAGAAAGAGTCGTTCTTAGGTCTGTGAAAGGCCATACTCGCGTGCTCTTGCCCAGTTGCTAACTGGTGAGCAAAGTAGGGACAAGTACTTAATGAATGATCTAAGGCCTGACAATGAAAGCAAGACACTGAAGAAGTCTGGGATAACTGAGTCATTTGTGGTGTTAATCCTTTCATCATGTTTTCCAAAGCAGCAATCTTAGACTCAAAGTGACTCACATTAGAGATAGAATGTAATCCACCCCTTACAATCCTAGAACTTAAACTGTCATCCCGAGCGGTTTTCCACTGCATAGTTTTCTCAGCTAAGTCCTCTAAAAATTTCCAAACATCTGTGGCACTCTTAGAAAGAAAGCCACCCTAACACATAGACTCTACCATGGTCCTAGTCTGTTAGTCAAGTCCTTCATAAACAATCTAGCACAAACATGCCTGGTCTAGACCATGATGGGGACACTGGGCCAGCAAATTCTTGAATCTATCAAAATATTTCCAAAATAATTCCATATCTAGTTGCACAAATTAATTGATTGCATTCCTTAGCTTAATAGTCTTGGCATTAGGAAAATATTTTCTTAAGAATAATTTCATAAAATCATTCTAAGAAGTTACAGAATTAGTAGCCAAGCCATACATCCAACGTTTAGTAAAATCTTTCAAAGCAAAAGGAATTAATTTTATGCGCACAACATCAATGGAAATATTAGGAAAATGCATCCTAGAACAGACTTCTTCGAATTCCCTCAAAAATAAATAAGCATCCTCTAAACCAGTAAATTTAGGGAGCATCTGAGCATAGTGAAGTCTTAATTCGAAGGTCACATTGGGTCCAAGGTCAGGTATAGTGAAGCAAGATGGCAAAGCAATCCTAGGAGGGTAGAAAATCTCACTCAAAGGTCTTTCTTGTGCCATTTCTTCGATTCTAGGCTTGGGTTCAGATTCGGGTTCTAAGTCAGGGTCAAGTTCACTTCTAACAAGTCTATGATTTTTAGGATTTCTAACCCAACCAGTCATATAAATCCAACACCCTCACCCAGGGTTCTATTTTTGATCTTTTCTTTTTTTTGGACTTTTTTTTTGGGTTTTTTCTATTTTTTTGTCTTTTCTTTTTCTTTAAAGCCACAAAATGACAAAACAAAACAAAAAGAGTGAATCAAAACTAAAAACAATTCACAAATAGAAAATAAGCAAAATTCAAACAAAAGCACAAACACCAAGAAGCTAAAAATAAATAAAACTACACATAAACAACCTAATTCTAAAAATAAAATTTAAAACAGAAAATAAGACTCCTAAAATTAAAATGAAATATACAACAAATTCTACACAGTTACAAGGGACATAAATATAATTTTTTCTCGAATTTTTCTATCCCCAAACAATGCAGAAAAATGCAAATATATTATTCAATCCAAAATTCACAGAAAAATCATGATGGCTGCAACAATTCCGCAAAAATTCACACAAACTCTAAACATTATTCTGAATCTATGAAAAATATCAAAATAGCAAAAATCACTCCAGACTTTGCCCAGAAAATTCAAACAAATGGCAAAAATTGGTTAAAAATCTGCACTTTTAAATAATTCCGGATCAGTTCTATTTTGCTTCTTTCGCTACACAAAAACAAAATTCATTAGTACTGTTTTTTCAACAATGAAAGCATGTAAAAATTAAAATTAAAATAATCTTAACAAAAACAAAAATCAAAATCAAAATATAAACTAAATTCAAAATTAAAACTAAACTAAACTACTAAAACCAAAATAACGACTCAATGAAAACTAAAACGAAAATGACTCCAACGACTCTAATAATCAAACTACGATTCGATGTAACCAAATTTCACAACTTCATCCCCGGTAACGGCGCCAAAAACTTATTGTGAATTTCTGCAAGCATACGGTTTATCGTTGTACGAATTACAGGTATCGTCCTCAGGGATGGTTGGGAAATTAGACTAAAAATTCTAATCTAATTTGAAACTAAAGGCTAATTTTCTAACTCAAAGGTTGCATAATTCTACAACTTGATAGACCAAATTTACAAAATTTAGTTTTGTAATTGATAACAATCGTCTAGCCAAAATAAGAGGAAATGAATTGCAAATAACCTGACACCAACACTCAACTGTAATTGCTTGATGAACTTGTCAATTCGAAATAGAGGACGATTATGCAGAGGGAAAATAATGGGAGTATTCACAACAGCGCCAACGAAATCAGCATGCCCTCACAACTAAACGAAATCCCCAGATGCTCATAATACAAAATCACAGCCGAAGATCAAACGTTCCGAATTCAGAGTGCCAAACTCGAACATTAACAGTCCCAAATCTAGAATTTCATTACTTAAATTTGAAAATGAAAACCTACAATTCCTTACTTGAAACAAGGAAGCTAAAATGAAACAAGGAGCAATCAAAACACTACCAAATCCAAAGTTCAAAGAAAAAGACAGAAAAGAACAGAAACCAACAACCTCTACTCTTCTCTCCCCCTTGCTAATCTGCTTCAACTCATAAAAACCACCGAAGAACAGGTTCATTGCTCCGAGTAATTGCCTTCATTCACTCCATGTAACCGGTGCATTGATGATGGTAATGACTGAGGGAAATTGATGGTGAAGAAAGAGAGAGTAACGGGTAGGGGAAGGAAGGCAAAAAGGCCCTGCTCTACTTCGAGTTCTCTGGGCAACGCTGAGGAAGAAGAATCACCGAGGAGAGAGAAGATTAAAGGGGGAGATGACGGGCTTAGGTCACGTGATTTGCACGTGACAAATTAAGTGGAGGTAGGCTGGGCCTATGCAAGGGAGGAAGGAAAGAAAGAAAAAGAAGAAGAAAAGGAGAGTTGAGCCAGCAAGGTTTAGGGACAAAAGGGGCCCAGGCCCGAAAAGAAAGGAAGGGAGAAGGAAAAAGGGGGGAGGGGCAGTCTGGAAGTGCTGACGACCGGCTGGGCCAGCCCATAAAAGAGTCCAATGAGGGAAGAGAGAAGAGGAGGACATGTTGGGCTGACCTCGTGCTGGGGTCGAGACACTAGGCTATTGGGCTCGGTCTAGCTTTATTTTTTTTCTTCTTTCTTGTATTCTTCAATCTGATCAAGCTTGAGCACTTGTTTGAGTAAATTTATTTATTTTCTTCAAGTTATTTCCAATTCATACAAAATAAACAAAAGTATTATTAAAAATCTAAAACAAATATTAGATGATAAAAATCTAATTTAACAATTTATTTATAGCAAATATCAGATGATAAAAGGGTATAACATATCATAATTTTGGATTGAACATTAGTCCAATCTCCAGATCCTCTTACCATGCCCATTCAATCAGCTTGCTGTCAAGGTCTCACCCAATTGCCGATCAATTTGAGGAACATTTATGCAAACGTCTTCTCAAACTGCCTTTAGTTCATCTTCATCACTAAGCTGCAAGCTTAGTGGCCTTAGTGATCTATGTCATTGCGTTGATGAGTTGCTAACTTGCTTTAGCTATCTACTAGCCAATAAATGCTATCCTAAAATGTGCATGCAGAGAGGTTGGAGGAGGTCATAGATGGATCTTTAAGCCTTTTAGACATTTACAGCGTCTATAGGGACATATTGCTACAATAAAAAGGATGCCTCCAAGACATGTAATTAGTACTATGTAGAAGTGTAGTGGTGAATTGAGCAACACAAATGAAATTGTTGATTACCTGAAAATTAGAAAGATATCCATGAAGACAATCAAGAAATGCTTGGAAAGCATCAAGAAGTATCATAAATCTGATAAGAAGAATGCTACTATAGGCATGTTGAAAGATGTTGAAGACATCTTGGCAGATATCTTTAGGTCCTTCTTGTCCCACATTGCTGGGTTAAAGTAGCCACAGAAAAGTAGTTGGTAGATTTTCCTGAAATTTAGCCACCAAAATTCTAAAAAGGAAAAGACAGTACCCATAAGCAACACTGATGCTGCTCTGGGCTCTCTAGTATGCAAAAAAGAAGAAATTTGGTATTGGCATGTGTCAAATAAGGAAAATTAGGAGCCATATTATAAAATTGAAGTTCGAAGTTCAAGATCTCATTGCAGCATTAAACTGCCAATGTAGGCATATATTTAAGACTAACGCAAATCTTCTTAGTGACTAGAATAAAATTTTGTTTCTATACACAACTTCAAATTATAAATATGAAAATTTTCTACATACAAATTGTCATATCATCATTTCCTATGTGTCTTCTTATGTGAGTTGTATGTTAACAAAGTGAACATCATCTTTGTGTGGCCTACTTGATTTTAGAAATAGTTTGCTGAGACAAAAGTCACAAAACATGTCTTTTTAAGTTGGTGAAGCACAATACAATCTTACCCATCTAAAAATAAAGATAATTAGATAAAGAGAGAATAGTTGCCAAAAACAGAGGAGGAAAAACTGGTTAGACTAGGAAGCATATATTCTTTGATAGCTATCGTTAATATTGAAAGATTACAGCCCAAGAAAAAAAATTCCTCAAAAAAAAAAGAGAAGAAAAAAGAAACAAATATGGAAGCAGCAAAAGGTTCTTGTTAATCCAAGTAGCATTAATTGCCTTTGTTCACTACAAGAGAAGCCTATAATTACAACCAATTAATTCAACGATCTGCTAATCTCGTTTTAAAAAAAAAACTATTAACAATGAGAAAGAAAACTAGTTGTAAAAAGCATCAACAATGAGTTTAGTATCTCATTGCCTTTTGCCTAAAACTCATCGTGGACATCTAATTTTCTGGGAAAAAAAGAACTCGGGACAATTCTCGAGTAATGTTTGCGCACCCCCTTAAGAACGACGCCGTTTAGTCTAGGTTTTTCAAAAATTAATTTAATCAACTCACTTCTCCTAAGGCTGGAACCAGAAGCTTCGAGCTCCAGATCGAAGTTCTGCCCTTTCATCCCAGGTTGAAGCTCTGCCCTTTCCTCTATCTTTCATGGCTGAATCCTCTCCTCCTCATAGTTTGGGCTTCATTAAAGCAGGATTAAGGGGATTTTTCCTCTCTCTCTCCACCTCTCATATCTATCCCTGTTGCTTTTGGTTTGTTTACTATTTTAAATTGCCATTCGATCTCAACGACGTCTTATTTTAGAGAGCAATTGAGGCGCCCTTCAAATCAAAACTGGTATGGCTTTGTTTGGTGCAAATTTTAGTTTTTTTAGTTGGATGTTTAGTTCTGGTTTCTCCATAAATTACATGGTTCTGTAAGTGCAACTTTAGGGTTTAAATCAATGAAATTTGTGGGATTTCTTGGTTGGAATGTCGTATACTTTAGGGTATTCATTAGAGATTCATGTAACAATTATCCAATTTAGCTTTGTGAATATTCATGTATCACCATTTATTCAGACGTTTTTTGGGGGGGTGGTTCTGTTTTAGAGAGCAATTGAGCTAGAGGACAGGACTTCGACATTGAATTCATGCAAAAGTTCCAACTTTTCCAATCCAAAAGCTCAGATAATCCATCCACTGCTTTCTCAATTTCTCTAAGAAACCTACTTCATAACTTTTATTTCTTCGATTGATCTAATTAGATTTTAGAATCTATCTTTCATTGTTATTTACAAGTTAACAACGGTTGATTTCCTGCCTTTTATGAGATTATGGCATTTTAAATGCAACTGTGTTTGATTAGAATTGTCAATTTCAGTAAGAAAAGTTATAAAAGCAACCAACAGGTTAGGGTTTATGGGTCAAGGAAAGTCAAAAGTTTAAATGGAAGCATTGAAGCATAGATGGATAGCAGGAAGTTTGTTCAAGAATATTTCCATCAATTGGGTTGAGCTATATTGGTGGATTGATGTTGTTGAACTCACTTAGTGGAGAATGCTGTGTAACCTTGAAATATTATGCTATTTGTGAACTTGGAGTTGTTATTGTTTTTGAGGATTTGGGCGAGGATGAATCCTTGCTTCCCTCCAGATTACATCCAATTCCTATCATGGTCTAGACCTAGTGCCTCATACGAGCTTATAATAGGCTAATCAGATTTGATTCCTAGTCTCAATGGAGTATGCGTTTTAGTATGCTTGTTTCATTTCTATGATAATCATATCACTAATGAATACTCCCTTTGTCAATCGATGGTGATTGCTGAGTGAAAGTAAAGGAAATATATGAATGTCGAAAAATATCCTTTGGTGAGAGAGACTGTAGGTTGGCCAGGCGAATCGGGAAAGAGTTCGGTGCTGCTAGTACTTTAAATGATCAGGTTATTGTTAAAGTCATTTCGGAAAAATTAATATTCTTTTGGATGATGAATATGGGTTTTTAAATGTGATATTGTGATGAGCACAATGAGAATTTCCATTTGAATTGGATTTGTCGCTTGAAAGAACTTATCTTGCTTAGTTGTACATGAGTGTTAACCTGTTTTAGGTTGGTTATTGAGACATATAGATGTTTCACCTGATCAGAACCTTAGGTTTAATTTGTCAGTTGGAGGCTTCTATGCCCCCTCTCCTTCTTCTTTGGGAATGCTCTTCTGGAGCACCCTAATCTGTATAGGTGAATACACAAGTAAGGATTATTATACATCATCTCTACGATCTAACAAGGAATGATGCCAACTTATTGGATGCTTATTCTGAGTTCATTACATTATTTCAGTAACTGAGTTTGTCTTGCAGTTGGAAGAAAACCTTGCCTCTTGAGTTTGAACTGTTTCACGTATCTATGTTTTATGTTTGCTAATACGATGCGGAAGCGTCAGTACTTAAAGTGTAGTACTAATTGTCCTTTGAAATAATGTAGATGGCAATAAAAATGGCGACATATTGGCTGTTGCAGTGAATATTACTGTAGTGATGTGTCTTGGATGCTATTTGGGTTTCTTTGGGTGTTGACAGTTTAAAGATTGATTAGAAACTAGGCTGTAATTATTATATTGAACTAGATGAACAGTAAGAGGAAGCAGGATAGAGAATAGGAAGAAAGGATGTACATGCTGAGTTTTGACCTTCCAATTACAGGATGAGAAAATTAGGGAATAACCAACCCCTTGATGTTAAATACCAAATTAGCATATGCGTTCTGGATTTAATTCGAGTACTTACTTTGTTTTCAAGTATGGAAAAGCGTTGTTTTTCTTCAGGTTTGAAATCTATAAATGTTTTTGGGTATAATTTTTTTTTTTTTACTTTTTGCATTTAAATATGACCAAATTCCACCTTTGTTGTTCTTGTGATTTGCTCTCTGCTTTTATGTTATCTTCCCTTCTTGGTTGCTTTTATAGTTGCTTATAATTGATGAGTTGTTTATAACACATTCTCTCACCATTCTTAGTGCTACTTCTTTTCCAGCATCTCAGCTACAAAAGCTCATGAGTTCTGCCATGGTGTCATCTGATAAGGTTAATTTCTAACTTCCCTAAGCTATTTCTTTTCCTTTTATTCATCATAGCTACTTATGCTATGTGATATAATGGATCAATTTTGAAATTGATTTAATTTTCAAGCATTAGTTTGAATTTGCGGGTTACAGTTTGGTGGTTATAGTTTGAGTCATTATTTTGATTTTATTAATAAATTCAAAGTATAATTTGACGGTTACAACTTAGTTGTTCTTATGCTTTGCTCTTTGCTTTTGTCTTGTCTTCTCTTCCTAGTTGCTTTCATTTTTTGCAGAGCTAAGTTGTCTACAATTGATTGTACTCCACCTAGATTGTTGTTAGCCTCCAAGGAATAATGCAGTCTATAATTGTATGCATTCAGATATACTTCATCCCCCCAATCAGGAAAAAAAAATGATTTCTATGTTATGCTACCCTTAGTGTTATGGTGTTTTTGTTGTCTTGTTAGTGTCTTGGTGCTAGCATATTTAACTATTTAACTTCATTTAATTCTATTTACTAGTTACATCATTAGTTGAAGTAGTGATTAAAAATGATGTATTTTATCATGTAAGTAGGCCATATGGACCATTCTGACTTCTTCCTACCGTAGACATGTCTTGATATTGGCATATTTAGCTAACTTTGATTAGTGTTATGCATTCAAAGAAAATTCTATTGATAGTAACATCACTGTGGTATTTTTCATGTTAATTGAAGTAATGATTAAAAAACTATGTGTTTTATCATGTAAATAGACCATATACACCATTCTGCATCTTTCCTATTCTAGTTATGTATTAATTAGATACTCTAGGGATTTAATCATTATATATTTTCATTTCTTAGTTATGGGATTAATCTTTCTATATTTTTTTTGAATGTTCATATTCTGGTCATATTTTGATTGTTCATATTCTGACTTTTTCTGACTGTTCTCTTCCTGGGGTTTTTCTTTTTTGACACAAATGGGTTGTTTATAATTAATTGTACTCCTCTACCATTGTTATGCCGCCAAGGATTAATGAAGTCTATGTTTACCTGCATTCAAATATACTTTAACCCCCCTCCCCCTAAATTACTCACTCTTTCTATGTTATGCTACCCTTATTGTTATTATGGTGCTATTTTTGTCCTGTTAGCTTCTTGATGCTTGCATATCTAGCTAACTTTGTTTGGTTCTATTGATTAATCATATCATTGTGGTACTTTCACATTATCTCAAAGTAATGATTAAAAAATATTATTGAGTAGGCTATATAGGCCAAGCAGTCTCTTTCCTATTTAAGATATGTGTTAGATACTTTTATGGACTTAATTGTTATATATATTCATTTTTGAGTTATAGATTAATCTTTCAGTGTTTTTCTAACTATTTATATTCTTGTCAATATAGAAAATGGCACCAAGTAAAAGTTGGATGAACTTGAGTAAGGATGATCATCTTAGTGATGAATATGAAGTAGGTGCGGATAAGTTTATCAAATATGCCTTCAGGAGGATGGGTGAAAATGATGAAATCAAGTGCCCTTGCGTACGGTGCTGTAATTCATCCTTTCAAAGTGAGAGCGTGGTTAGAGATCACCTGATAGCGTATAGGATTGTACAAGTGTGCAATTTTTGGTATTATCACGGAGAAAGGGTGGGTGAAGTTTAATCAGACACTGAGTCTGAGGAGGCAAATGAAGAGTCCAATGATGATGATGAATTTGTGGCCGATGGTGTTAGAATTGAGAGTACACTAACACAAGAGGGGGGTGAATTGTGTTGGCAGATTTTCGCAATTTCTGGGAACAGGCTTGGGACTTGTTTGGCCCGACTATTTGTAACGTGCACAGAAAGTGTAAAACAGCGAAATAATTGAAAGATGAGAACACAAGATTTTTACGTGGAAACACCTCGAGCCCAACCGAGGCAAAAACCACGACCTACCCCTGCAGGATTTTCACACACTTCCACTAAACGGGCTAAACATATTACAAAGGTAACCTTCACTGTTACAATTGCAACACACGTAACTGTCTTCCCTAGACTAGTTACACACCACGTCCTACTCTCTCAGACTTGGACACACTCACGTAATCGTCTCCCCAAGACGAATTACACATGTCCAAAGCCTCCCTAGGCTTGGACACACTCAACTCTCACTTTGATGAAAGAAGAGAATAAAAACACCTTACTTTTGTGCTTCTAACTAAGCCAATGTAAGGTACAATTTTTGTTCCTACTATGCCAAGGAAGATGACTCAATTTTCACACACACTTTGAATGTTTTTCAGAAAATATAATTTGCAAGTTAAAACTCCTTGAAAAACCGTGTGAAATCCGTGAGACAAAATGAGGGAAAAATCTTCCTTAAATAGTGTGATGCATATGGGTAAAAGAGTAAACCTTAACCCTCCTGAATCCTTGTGCTGCAAGGAGACAAGAGGGAAGAGAACTCTCCTTTCCAAATTATAATAGGAAATCTCCCATATCTTTCCTTATCTTATCCTTCCAAAAATAAGATTTATTTGGTGGATATTCTTCCAAAGATAAAATCAATCTTTTAAATATTTTCAAAGCCAAGAATAGCTTATTTTGGGTCTAATGATAACAGAAAATATATCTCAAATAATTTCAAAAACGTCAGCCCAAGATTTGGAAAAAACCTGTGAAAAATCGTTTTGCCTTGAAAACAGTCTGAACCCTGATATCAGAACTGATCTGAGACAGTGTTCTTAAAAATCATTCAAAGTAAATGTTAAATCGAGTTCTTCCAAGTGGCATATTAACAAGAATCTATGAAAATAAAACTTATGACGGACCAAGACTCTTGTTGAATCAACCGGACAGCATCTAAGGATCTTGACTTGTTACTTCAATGCTGTGGTGTTGCTCAGAACTGTTCCCTGAGCTGTTCCTGGAGTTCTTCATGTCTCTGATGTGCTTTGAGTTCTTTGCCATTCAGCTATTCTGAGGAACTGTTCTTAAGACCTGTTGCTATGATGTTACTCAGAACTATTTCCTGAGCTGTTTCTGAAGTACTCCATGTCTTTGATGTGCTTTAAGTTCTTTGCCATTCAACTGTTCTGAGAACCTGTTCTTAAGACCTGTTTTCGACCATGGTTAATCAAGCAATTTCAAAGTTTTTCAAACAGTATTTGGAATCTGTTCGATCAACACACTCAAGTGTATATTCCATTTGTGTTTGTTATCATCAAAACCTTACATTACATAATGATGGGGTCAACAATTTCCAATTTCCCCCTTTTTGATGATGACAAACCAAATGACCATATTGACATAAAAGGCAAAAGCAGGTTTCAAGATAAAACGTTCATGGTCAAGCCCATCTTCCCCCTTTTTGTTTTGAGAAGTCAACTGAAGCTAGGTCAAACTGAAATGATCCTGGTCATGCCCATCTTCCCCCTTTTGACATCATCGAAAAAGGGTGGTCAGGTCAAACAAGAGAAGCAGGGTGTTTGCAGTCACCACCTCTTGGGTAATGGAGGAAAGACAACCTGCGATACACTCAAGTATATGGTACGGTAATGATATTGGCCATCCGAGTCACGCATAAACAAATAGCAACAAGAAGACAAGCATGGCACAACCAAGATTAGCATAAACCATTATCAGTCACAAAGCACAACCAAAGAGTTAGAAACAGTTGTTATGAACAAGGTAGAGAATTAAGAGAGGCAGAACAGGGTAGGATCAGGGTGGAGGAGAAGAGAGTTTGGCTGTGAGGACGGAGAGAATGGACATCAGATCCTCATAGCGCTTGGCATTGAGAGCCTTCTCCTCGGCAAGTGCAGCTTTAACCTTAGTGAGCTCGGTCTTCAACTGTCACTTGGACCCCTACCTTCTTCTGCACAGAAACCCCAAAGTGCTCAAAGACTGAAGTCAGAAGAAATCCATACCCCAGGTCATGTTCTCTAGCCGTGTTTGCAATACGGGAGATATGACTGATCATGATGGCTGGTAGGTTGATCTGCTCTCCCCGGTCCAGGAGATCGATCAGGCATTGATCCATTGCATCTGTAAGGTTACGCCCTTGGCCACGGGGGATGATGTTTTTGATGATAAACCAGAAGAGCAACCGATGACAAGGTGTCATCTCCCCTTTCTTGACTGACCTGGGTGTTTGCCACCCTGGTTGTTGACTCAACAGTCAATTGGAGCAATCTTTCAGCTCCAAGTACTGTCTTGTTTTCCCTTACATACACCCCAAAGCTCTCAGCAGGAATTCCTAAAATTTCTCCCAATTCCTTAGCGTTGAACCGTATTCCCTTCCCATTGACCATACTTGTCACCACTCCGTTGGTGATATTACAGTTGGCATAGAATTCAGCTAAATCAGGTACTGAACACCCTCTCTGGGTGTTTGCAAAGAGGTCGAGCCAACCTTGGGTAGTAAGCTTTTCCAGGAACATCTCCAGACCCTGTTTCTGAAAGTAGGCAATTTTGACAATTTTACCCCGTACTACACTTCTTTGAAGAAAATGGGCAACTCGGTCTCCTGTGGGCATGGTAGTTTTGGCTTCCTTGGATTTCAGTACATCAGGTTTGGCTTTTGTGGGCACAGTCTGAGCTGAAGCCGCCTTTCTCTTTGATGAGGCTCGCTTGGAAGAAGGCTTCACTGATGAACCAGGGCCAGGCACCTGTTTGGAAGTATTCTCCTCGGTTTCTAATTCTTCAGGCACCTGTTCTGACACTTGTTCTGAAACAGCTTTCCTTTTGGTTTGGGTGTTTTGGGTTTTTGCTGATGGAGACTGGGTAGATTCTTTGGTAGGTTTGGCAGAGGCTTTTGCAATAGAAGGTTCAGGTACTTGTTTTGGCTGAGAAGAACCAGAGAGTGAACCAGAACTGCGGGTTCGAGGTCTATAAATAGGTGTGGGAACAGGTTTTGAAGTGGTGGTTTTAAACCGACGTCTAGGCCCCCACTCACCTGATTTAGTTTTCTGGAAGGGCTGAGGTTGGAGGACCTCTATGGTTGACTCAGACCCATCACTGTTAGTCTCCTCAAGGTCTTCCACTCGATTCAAATTTATGATGGGGTCATCCATTATGTCAAAGAAAACAGGGGCAGACCCTGTTCGGGTTTTCCTCAGTTCAGGAACAGGTTCAGACCCTGTTCGTGCCATATTAGACTCAGCCAGACCCTTGTTGGTTTCAAAGACACCCTTAAACCCAGTCAGTTTCACATTGGGGTCAAACAAGTCCAAATCCCATCCAAACACCGATGGAACATCGTCCAATTTCAGCCCCACCATTCACAAGTCCAGACATTTCAAAAATCCACAAGTTTTAGAGTAAATCGGCAAAGGGGGTAGAGAATCAAACCCCATACCTCTGATTTGTGCAGTCGCGGCCGTCGCAGACAGGGGCAGAGCAATGGGTGTTGGTGGCGACGCTATGCGTGGGGGCTTCGGGACTAAGGCATGAGACATGGTGGGGCTGTGTTTGCTGCTGCCGGAATTCGCCATTGATTTTGAAGAGGAGCTCGAGTTTTTTTTAGAGATTTAGGGTTTAGGATTGAGAGAGAGAGAGAGAGAGAGAGAGCGAAATTGAGAGGGTTCTGGGTGACTGGGGCGCGACGTGAGCAAGCAGGAAGTTAAGGGGGTACTTGCTTCCAACCGAAAAGAGGAGTATTAAATCTCCCAGTCACGCACGTTTCAACAAAAGTCAACAACTGAATTAACTACCTGATTTGCACAGAGTGACAAACAGTGGCCATACCTGTTCTTGGTGCTTGTTTCTGCAGTCAATTGCTTGGTAACATGGGACAATAAGGGCAATATCATTAGACCTCAACAAGTGTCAACAAGCTGTATTCCACGCATATGCTAAATATAGCACCAAGTTTGACTGCAATCAATAATTTCAACAAGCTTGACCTGAAAAGCCCTTTAACTAGACAAGCATTGGGGGTTAATTAAGCTTCTCAAGTCATTTTAAGTAGACCCAGTTCCAATCTGTTCCTCTCAAACTGTTCTCTACTTAGTGCCTTGGTGAAAATATCAGCAATTTGTTTATTAGTGGTACAGAAATTCATTGAAACCAAGCCTTTTTCAACATTGTCTCTCAAAAAGTGATGACGAATGTCAATATGTTTAGTCCTTTTATATTGACAGGGGTTTTTGGAAATATTAATTGCACTTGTATTATCACAAAATATGGGAAAGCATCCCGTGTCAACACAAAAAGCTTTGAGTTGTTGCCTTATCAACAGTAGTTGAGCACAACAAGAAGCAGCTGCAACATATTCAGCTTCTGCTGTGGATATAGCAACTGAGCGTTGTTTCTTGGTTGCCCAAGATACCAAACAGGGTCCAAGAAAATGAGCCATACCTGAGGTGCTTTTTTTTATCCACCAAGAAACCTTGTTGTAACCCAATCTGAATTTTGGTGCTTCCATGGTTGTGGAGTAAGGAAGTCCACAGACACGCTTTCTACTCTTGTTGGAATACTCGGTGGAACAGGTTCTGGAACTGTTCCCGAGCCTGTTTTGGAGCTTGTTTCTAAGCCTGTTCCCGAGCCTGTTCTGGAGCCTGTTTCTGGAGTGTTAGGCTGGTTTTGTTCCAAACTGGGTTTAGTAATACTTCCCCCTGTTTGGTTCAGACCTTGCCCATCTTCCAAGGAAATAGCTCCAGGCCCTGATCCATCCTCGGGATACTTACCTTCTTCATATGTAAGCAACAAATTTTTCTTAGCAAGGCCTAGTTCGAAATCATCATCCTGTGCATCAATCTCAACTAGAGAGTTAGTTTCATCAAAAAACACATGCACACTCTCCTCAACACACAAGGTTCGCTTATTAAACACTTTGTAAGCCTTACTGTGTGACGAGTAGCCAAGAAATATCGCCTCACCACTCCTTGGATCAAATTTTCCTAAGGCATCCTTCCCATTATTATGCACAAAACATTTACAACCAAATACTCTCAAATGCATAAGATTGGGTTTTCTACCTTTGAGAAGCTCATAAGGAGTTTTGTTTAGAATGGGTCTGATCATGCATCTATTTATAATGTAGCATGATGTGTTCAAAGCTTCGGCCCAAAAGTTTCTAGGAAGATCATTATCAACAAGCATTGTTCTAGTCATGTCTTCTAGAGTACGATTTTTTCGCTCTACCACCCCGTTCTGCTGGGGTGTTCTTGGGGCTAAAAAGTTATGATCCACACCATGCTCATTACAATAGTCAATAAAGCTTGAATTTTCAAATTCTGTACCATGATCAGACCTTAGGCAAACCAATGAGTGTCCTACTCTCTTTTCAACCTTTTTAAGAAACGCAAGAAATTTTTCAAATGTTTCATCTTTAGAAGCCAAAAACAAGGTCCATGTGAAACGAGAGTAATCATCCACTATCACAAGCACATACCTCTTTCCACCTCGACTTGAGATCCTCATAGGACCACACAAATCTACATGTAGCATCTCAAGAGGTCGGGTAGTGCTAACACAGGTTTTCCATTTAAAAGAAGTTTTGACTTGTTTACCCCTAGCACACGCGTCACATGCCTTGTCATCATTGAATTTGATGGAAGGTAGGCCGACTACTAGGTCTTTAGTAACAAGTTTATTCAAGAATGAGAGACTCGCATGACCTAGTCTCTTGTGCCAAAGCATGACATCATTATTTAAAGCACTTAAACAAGTCAAATTGTTTTGGGGAAGTGAGAGAATACTTACTTTTATACACATTTTTGTGTTGCTTTCCCCTCAACACAATATCTCCTATGTTGATATTGACGACCAAGCATTATTTTGAAGAAAACACTACTAGGTTATCTTTATCACACAGTTGGGACACGTTGAGCAGATTATGTTGTAATTCATCCACCAGATATACATTGTCAATTGAATGAGGGAGTGACTCACCTATCTTACCTATACCGACAATTGTCCCTGATTTACCGTTTCCAAATGCCACACTCCCTTCATCAGAGGCTGTAAGTGAGAGGAAGTTTGATTTTTCACCAGTCATATTTCGTGAACAACCGCTATCCACATACCATAATTGGTTGTTTGCTGAGTTGTTTGCTCGGTTGTTTCCCCTCACTTTAGCCTGCAAAACAACTTAGGGGTTAGTTTTGGAAACCCAGATCCACTTGGGTCCCATTCTTTTTGAAGTGCAAATCTCATCTTTTCTAACCCATATTTGTTTTACATGAATCAAGTTCTTTTCCATGGCATACCTTCTTATAGGACAAGTGTACTGATAATGCCCTATTTTACCACAATGAAAACACACAATATTTTCTGGTAATCCTACATATTTTCTATTAACAGGGTAATCAGTGCACTTAGTCACAAAGCCTAATCCTCTTTTGCCCTGGTTACAGTGAGTGTTTAGCCAATTCAGTGCCTGTGAGGACCTGTTCCAGCGCTTGTTTGCAACAAGGTCTGATTCTACTTGTTTTAACTTTTCAAGCAATTTACTGTTCTCAACAAGTAGGGATTCTACTTCTGTTTCAGTTCAAGAGACTCATTTTCAAGCTTAGTAAGGTTATAAACAAAGGCTTCTTCTTTCATGCTTAAGGTCTCTTTGGATTTATTGAGGTCTTCATGCAAAACAATATTCTTCATATCAGTTTCAATTTTTTCACTTTTAAGGATTTTGTTTTCATGCTCTAATTCTCTAACATCCCTTTTTAACTCAGAACATGCATCCTTTAACATGCAATTTTTAGAATTAATAGCATCATACTCATCCATCAAAGTAACTAATAACTCTTGAAGTTTTGCTTTATTTAGACCACGTACCTTATCCTTCAGCTAGGCTAGGCTGTCTATAGGCTTATCGTCTGAGTTAGAATCACTTCTGGCCATAAGAGCTACAGCAGCTTCATCTTCTTCAGTCCCTTCCTCGTCCTCAGTAGAATCTCCCCAAGCCGCGAGCATTGCCCTTGAGAACCGCCTGGCCGAACTGTTTCCAACCTGTTTTCTGCCCTGTTTCCTGGACTGTTCGGGCTCTTATTCCTCTTTCAGCAAGGGGCAGTTTTTCACAATGTGATCATGTTTACCACAATTGAAACATCCAGTGAACTGTTCCCGGTCATTGTTTCTGGGCTTGCTGAGGTTCTTCTTTTTGTTGTTCTCTTTGACCTTTTTGAAGACCTTCTTGAATCTTTGGGTGATCATGGCCAGTTCTTCCTCATCAAGGTCCGAACCATCCTCTTCCAAAGCCTTTAGAGCAAGGCCTCGGTCTCTCTTGGTCTCCTCTTTCAGTTGAGAGCTTCTTCTAAGCTCATAAGTTTGGAGATTACCAATAAGCTCGTCCAAGGTGATTTTATTCATATCCTTGGCTTCTTAGATGGTCGTAACTTTGGCCTCCCATGACTGTGGCAAAAATCGTAGGATTTTCCTCACCAACTCCTCAGTGGTGAAGGACTTTCCAAATGATTTTAGCTCATTAGTGACATAGGTGAAACAGGTGTACATCTCCATCACCGTTTCTTTATCACCCATCTCAAACAGTTCATATTTTCTCATAAGAAGCTCAATTCTCGATTGCTTTACCTGATTTGTACCTTCGTGAGCTACTTGCAAGGCATCTCAGATTTCTTTGGCTGACTCGCATTCGGAAATGCGAGTATACTCATCAGGACCAAGACCAAAATACAAGAGTTTTTTGGCCTTTGCATTCTTTTCCATCATCTTGAAATCTTCGGAATTGAACTCTTCAGGCTTTTTGTGAACTTTGCTTCCATCTTCGATCACTTTTGTGGGAATGAGTGGTCCACTCTTGATAAGCATCCATAACTCGTAGTCCTTAGCTTGAATGTACTTTTCCATTCTATTTTTCCACCAACTATAATGTTGACCATTAAAGTATGGTGGTCGAGTTATGGATTACCCCTCAAGCATGCCATGTGGTGTACTCATGTTTAGGATCTCTCAAGATGTTAATCTTTCTAATAAGAACCTGCTCTGATACCACTTGTTAGAATTGAGAGTACACTAACACAAGAGGGGGGTGAATTGTGTTGGCAGATTTTCGCAGTTTCTGGGAACAGGCTTGGGACTTGTTTGGCCCGACTGTTTGTAACGTGCACAGAAGCGTAAAACAGCGAAATAATTGAAAGATGAGAACACAAGATTTTTACGTGGAAACACCTCGAGCCCAACCGAGGCAAAAACCACGACCTACCCCTGTAGGATTTTCACACACTTCCACTAAACGGGCTAAACACGTCACAAAGGTAACCTTCACTGTTACAATTGCAACACACGTAACTGTCTACCCTAGGCTAGTTACACACCACGTCCTACTCTCCCATACTTGGACACACTCACGTAATCGTCTCCCCAAGACGAATTACACACGTCCAAAGCCTCCCTAGGCTTGGACACACTCAACTCTCACTTTGATGAAAGAAGAGAATAAAAACACCTTACTTTTGTGCTTCTAACTAAGCGAATGTAAGGTACAATTTTTGCTCCTAGTATGCCAAGGAAGATGACTCAATTTTCACACACACTTTGAAGGTTTTTCAAAAAATATGATTTGCAAGTTAAAACTCCTTGAAAAACCGTATGAAATCCGTAAGACATAATGAGGGAAAAATCTTCCTTAAATAGTGTGATGCATATGGGTAAAAGAGTAAACCTTAACCCTCTTGAATCCTTGTGCTGCAAGGAGACAAAAGGGAAGAGAACTCTCCTTTCCAAATTGTAATAGGAAATCTCCCATATCTTTCCTTATCTTATCCTTCCAAAAATAAGATTTATTTGGTGGATATTCTTCCAAAGATAAAATCAATCTTTTAAATATTTTCAAAGCCAAGAATAGCTTATTTTGGGTCTAATGATAACAGAAAATATATCTCAAATAATTTCAAAAACATCAGCCCAAGATTTGGAAAAAACCTGTGAAAAATCATTTTACCTTGAAAACAGTCTGAACCCTAATCTCAGAACTGATATGAGACAGTGTTCTTAAAAATCATTCAAAGTAAATGTTAAATCGAGTTCTTCCAAGTGGCATATTAACAAGAATCTATGAAAATAAAACTTATGACGGACCAAGACTCTTGTTGAATCAACCGGACAGCATCAAAGGATCTTGACTTGTTACTTCAATGTTGTGGTGTTGCTCAGAACTGTTCCCTGAGCTGTTCCTGGAGTTCTTCATGTCTCTGATGCGCTTTGAGTTCTTTGCCATTCAGCTGTTCTGAGGAACTGTTCTTAAGACCTGTTGCTATGATGTTACTCAGAATTGTTTCCTGAGCTGTTTCTGAAGTACTTCATGTCTTTGATGTGCTTTAAGTTCTTTGCCATTCAGCTGTTCTGAGAACCTGTTCTTAAGACCTGTTCTCGACCATGGTTAATCAAGCAATTTCAAAGTTTTCCAAACAGTATTTGGAACCTGTTCGATTAACACACTCAAGTGTATATTCCATTTGTGTTTGTTATCATCAAAACCTTACATTACATAATGATGGGGTCAATAATTTCCCAACAGATGGCATGCAAAGTGATGATGAGATACTAGAGTTAATAACAGAGTGTTTTGCGAATGCTTTTGAAGAAGACAATGTGGATACGAGTTCTTTCGACCATCTTAAAGAACCAAATGATAGTGCAAACAAATTTTGCACACTATTGAGGGACTTAGAGCAACCATTATATGAAGGCTCTAAGTGTTCAAAACTATCTACTGTTATATATCAAAACCCTTAGAAGATGGAGTAATGATTCTTTTATTATGCTATTACAATTCTTAAGGGATGAACTACTTCCATCTGGTTCACAAGTGTCGAAATCTTATTATGAGGCAAAGAAACTGATCTGTGATCTTGGATTGTTTTATAAGAAAATGAATGCTTGTGTTAATCATTGCATGCTCTTTTGGAAAGAAGATGAAGACCTGTATAACTGTAAGGTTTGTGATGCATTTAGATGGAAGCTTGATAAGCATAGTGATGAACCCATGACAAAATCTAATGGAAAGATAATTCCATTAAAGGTACTACGCTACTTCTTGCTTAAGCCAAGGCTTCAGCGTTTGCTTATATCATCAAAGACAGTGACCGGCATGACTTGGCATAATGATAAGCGGAACAAGGATGGGGTTATAAGGCATCCAGCTGACTCTAAGGCTTGGAAGCACTTTGATGAACTTAATGGGAATTTTACTTCAGATCCTCGTAATGTTCACCTTGGCCTTGTATCTGATGGTTTCAACCCCTTCACTAATATGTGTACTCCTTATAGCATTTAGCCTGTGATGCTAGTCCCATATAACTTGCTCCTTAGTTGTGTATGGAACAAGAGAACATAATATTGTCAGTGATAACTCCAAAACTAGATAGTCCTGGTGATGCTATTGATGTTTATCTCTAGCCATTGATAGAAGCGTTGAAAGAGTTATTAGAAGTGGGGGTTGAAACATATGATGCTTCTAAACACCAAAACTTCACTTTGTATGCAGCTCTTCTTTGGACTATTAATGATTTTCCTTCATATGGGATGTTATCTGGATGGAGTACAAAGGGACAATTTGCTTGTCCTTCTTGCCATAAAGAAACTCAATCAATTAGGCTACAACATTATTGCAAGCAAGTTTACATGGGTCATCGGTGCTTTTTGCCAATTGACCATCCATGGAGAAGGAAGACATATATATTTTGACATAGAGAGAAAAGAACTCCACCGAAACCATTATCTGGTAATGATGTTATTGTTCAAGTCCAAGATCTTGAAAATATTCTATTGACTAAGGCCACTCATAAGAAGGTGAAGATATCTCACCAACTTAGGGGAGATAATTGGAACAAAAAGAGTGTTTTTTTGTACTTGCCTTGTTCGAAGTTTTCGTTGTTAAGGCATAATCTAGATGTCATGCATATTGAGAAAAATGTGTGTGATATTATCCTTAGAACAATCATAAATACGAAAGGGAAGACAAAGGACACTATGAGAGCTCGCCTTGATTTATAAGCTATGCAAATTAGGCCAAAACTCCATCCTATCCAAAGAGGCAGTAAACTTGAGCTGCCTCCAGCATTTTACTCATTATCTCAAAATCAGATTGTAGTCTTATGTAAATTTCTAAAGGACTTAAAGGTTCCAGATGGGTTCTCATCTAACATTTCTTATTGTGTGAATCCAAAGGAGTGTAAAATCTCAGGTTTTAAGAGTCATGATTGCCACATTCTTTTTGCAACGTGGCCTTCTTCCATTGGCATTTCGTGGCCTTCTTCCTAAAGACATATGAGAGCTGCTCATTGAGTTGTCAATGTTTTTCAATGTACTATATGCTAAATCTTTGAAAGTAGAGGACTTGGAGCAAATAAAAAAGCAAATTCCTTTTACACTTTCTAAGTTAGAAAGGTGTCTTTTTCCATCTTGCTATGATATAATGTTGCATTTACCCATTCATCTAGCCTATGAGGCTTTGATTTGTGGGCATGTTAGTTTCCAATATATGTATTTTGGAGAGAGATGACTATATAAATCGAAGTCATGTGTTCACAACAAGGCTCGACTAGAAGCTTCAATCATAGAGGGTTACATTCCTGAAGAGTGCATGACTCTGTGCTCAAGGTATTTGCACAAGATTGGGATGAAATTTAATCGCCTTAATCGAAATGATAAGGGGGATGTTGGACCTCAGAAAAAGCTTTCAATTTTCTCTCATCTGGAAAGGCCTTTAGGAGCGGGTAAAGTGTGTAATTTAGACACTTGTGACAGCGAGCGAGCTCATTTGTATGTATTGAAAATTACAAGGAAGTTTCACCTTTTTTCGGGTTAATGTGAAACTTTCTGACATAATAGTTTGTTTTTAATATTCCATCATATTTGATATGATTCTGATCAGTAGATTTTTTTTTTGTTTGGTTCTTGGTATGAAGGGAGCATTATGAGGTGTTAGCACACAGTGGATCAGTATGGACAATAGAAGAGGAAGATAAGCACTTTGTCTAATAGTTTGAAGAAAAGTTAAATGTGTTTGCTTACTTGGTTTTCTTTATCTTATAAGTTGACTTAGATATAAGATGAATGCTATCGCTAATAGCTTAAATGTATACTGTACTTTGTAGGTGGCGCAATTACATAAAGATGGAAAATGTCCACTGGGAGATGAGGTATTATCTTTGTCACATTGCCCTACTAATTACGAGACTAGTTTTAGCGGTTATGTCACCAATGGATGTAGGTTCCATACTCAAAGTCGCGAGAGCAACCTTCAAACTCAAAATAGTGGTGTGTTTGTACTTGGTAATATGGCGCAGGGATGAAAAATATAGATTATTATGGTGTTTTGACGGAGGTCGTCAGGTTGCAATATATGGGAGGCAATCATGTCATGCTATTTCGATGTGATTGGTGGGATGTGCATGATACTGGTATAGGGGTAAAAGTGGAGAAATTTGGGTTTGTTAGTCATAATAGCAAAAGGCTTCTTAAGGGAAAGAATCCTTTCATTTTGACAAGTTAAGCATCACAAGTGTTTTATTACGATGATGTTGCTAGTAAAGATTGGCTTATTGCTGTCAAAGTGTAACCTCATGATATATATGATATTTCAATGCCTAGTGAAGATGAAGTTGAAGTTGAGGAACATCTTACTGATACGCTCTTAAATGCTGATGTATTGGATGAAGTATATCAGGAGATGGAGTCATTTAATCCATAGTTTGATATGGCCCAATCAAGTTTGTTTGATGCCGAGCTAAATTAGCGAAGGGATGATGTCGAATCAAATGTTATGGATATATCAAAATTAGTTAAAAAAAGGAAGAGATAATATCAATCCTAAGAGTGATATGTATCTTTGACTAAGAAAGTATCCGGTTATTTGTATTTTTTCTTGTTTTTGATAACATTTTAAAATTTTGTACTCATAAAGTGTCAACTTCCTATCCTTTGATGCGTTCAGCACTTATTACTCTATCTGCTTGCTGTTTTATCTTTTTTTTTTGTTTCCAGGTTTGATAAATATTCAGCTACTGTATGTAAGGCATCTCATCCTTTCGACGTAATTGTTTTGACCCTTCTCCTCTCATTATAATGCATGGTACATGCAGGTTTAAATGGCCTCGGCTAAAAGAAAGGGAAAGCGCACTTTTATACCCCCATGCACACTTGCCATGAACCAGTCACAAAGCTTGAAGCAGTCATTACTTCGACCTTCCTCATCTAGAAACAAGCATTCTCATAATGGCAATCCATCTGTACATGAGAAAGAAAATGTCTCTTATACTGTAGGTGAAAAGGGTACACCAAGCGTGAACCTACAAAATGACTCTGACTTCAATGCCGGAGTTAATGAAGATGATCATCTTACACCACTTCAACCACAAGGCTCCACTAATAAGAGTGTTTGTACACTATCACCAGATAAAGAGGGTCGAGAAGATGAGAAGGGTAGAGAAGATGAAAGGTGAGTTGAATTTTGGAATATATGTTGTTTATTTCTATGCTTAATGAGTTTAGTATTTGCGTTTGGTTTAAGCATTGGGTACTACAACAAAATTAGGCTTTGACAACGGGCAAAAATGTTGCCTTAGGAGTTTAAATCATTGCCATAGGTCTAATGCAATAGTTTTTCAGCTGTTGCATTTGATGGATGTTGCATTAGACCTAATACAACGGTTTTTAGTTCTAAAGTATTAGTTCCTTTAACAATTGCAGAAATGCATGAAAAGTGTTGCCATAGGTTGAGTTGTTGTAACAGTTTTTAGTAAATGCTAAGGCAACACCTCCTGTATCTCTTGCAACACTTTGAATCAATACAAAGTCTGACCCCTTTCAGTTGGTAACTATACCTTAGAGACATTATAATTTCTTATAATCTATCATTCATCAAAGCTACAAGTATCAGTTATGCTTGCAAGTTTCCTATTTGTCGATGAAAATTCATATATTATATTCAATCAAACTTCACTAATACATAAGTTTCTCCACAATGAAATTCACCATACATCTAAGTCTCTCAAATCACCGTACATATATCATAGTTCGAAATACAATAATTTTCCCCTAAATGACGAAAGGGATAAAAGACAAAAAGAATCCTTCAAAACAAGTCTTCTTACTTCTGTGGATGCATGGATGGCTAAAATATCTTCATAATAACACCTAATTGGCATTGAATACACAACTAAAAAAAAAAAAATCAACAAAAACTTGATTAGACAAGAGTAGTATAATAAATATAACATACGAACAGTTTCAGAAACTTTATAAATAATGACTGCTAGTCCAAACCTGTTCTTCAAGTAGATCAAATTCTCATGTATGGCTTCCACTGCTCCTTCAAGCTTCCTCAGCTCAAGTTCAACTCCCTACAAATGTCACAGCATGTTACTAAGTCACAATTCATTATTTTAGGGCCTGTCAGATATGTCCATCCAGATAAGAAACAATAGACACATTTCAGGATGAGGCTTCCAACAAAAAACTAAGTTCCAACAACATATCATCATACTTCGATATACTCCTTTTTTACAACTGCATCCCAGTCCTTTGCAGCAATTCCAATTTTCCAGTGAAGGATGAGAGTTGCTGACTGATGATTCCCCTTCACCCAAAAGCATGCCATATAGCTTCCTATTTCATTAGTTATAAATGCAAACTGACCATTTGTCACATTTTCTTTGTGGTAGACTGTGTTTCTATAAGGAGATGTCACCTAAAATGATGAAACAATAAACCAAATAAACCATATCTTCCACTTTACTCGAAATCAATCCAAAAGAAAGCGCCTAACATTCTGTTGAGGGAGAACTATACTTTGGCAAATCTTATTCCTCTTTTCCATCAATTTTATTCATCTTTCATTATTGGGCTTGTCAATTATTATGTCAACTACTCCTTTTCACGAATACTTCCATTTACATTGGCAAGAACATATAAATCAATCAATGCAAGCATCTATATTCGCTAACAATTTCTGTCAACAATTTCTTTCTCACAGATACAAAAAAATCAGCTATGCAACCACCACTTCGGTCAAACAGACTAAGCCTATATCTCGCTATTGATCACACAGGTAACCACACAATGTTATTCTGTAATCATCATTGTTATAATGCACTAATCCAGGATTCTGTCACAACTAATCCCAGAGCATGTAAACTAATCCAATGACTCATCAAGTTTCATCTCACCAATTAACCAGCTCGACCTTTTTGTTCTCTTTCATCATAAGCAGAAAATACGTTTTGGGATACTTGAATTATTTTACAAAATGGTTTTATCTTAACCTCTTTCTAGTTTCTAATCACCGTTTGCCCAAGTTTTACAGTGCGACCAAGTATCTTGATACCTATAACTATATGTATCACCCTTGTTTTTATATAATAGGATAAGTGTGTTAGTCTCCATTCGTGTGGTATAATTCAGGGTCTTAATAGTGTTTTTAGATAACGTAGTTAACTAATTGAGTCCTTTTTCTCCCAAGCATTTTCACTAACTCCTCCCACTTGCAGGATGCAAGTAATTAAAATTTCTCCACCAAGTGGAAAATGTTTTTATCCCACTTTACTAATGCCCCCAGCTAATCCTGCAGCCTTAAGAGCAACAAAATCAATTAGTTGGTTTCTCCATTAGCTATAAATATTTTGTTTGTACAGGTTCAAAGTGCCACACCTATGCTTTCTTTATATATTTTAGAGCTTCAAAGTGATGTATGTCCCCCTCTTTTTTCATCGCTTATTTTGTTTATATCTTTTAGAGGCAGAGATAGATGGATCGAACAGTATGAATAACAAGAAAAAGTGGCGCAACTTCAAACCATGTGGTCCTAATACGTGTAAGCGGCTGGCAAACTTGAAGAATGGAGAGAAGTTAGAACTTATTTACTTTCACAATGGTCCAGTTGGTGAAAATCGCAATCTTATAATAAGACATATGTGTATGTTGGTAGAAGATTATGCTGTGTGCGCTGTCTGTGTACGTTCTTGGAATGATATTGATAAGAGTGCAAAAGAACACATGTGGGCTATGGCTAAGGTAATTGCATATGCTCACGAACTAGTGCCCTCATTCACATCATTTTTGGGATTTAATGTCTGATATTGCCTTCTCTATAAAAAAACAAAAAACAAAAGATGGGGAAAGAGAAGAAATCTATGCATACACATATGCTCTATTTTCTTGAGGGTAGAAATTTTTTTTGTCTTTCTTTGAATGATGAATTCTCTTTTGCAAGAAAATAAAATTCCCAGTCTTCGTTGTTTTATACATGTTTTTTACTTGTTTTGTCTTTATCTTAATATATAGGATAAATTTATGGGTAAAGACGTTGAACTTGATCGTGAGGCTACCCTTCGCCATATGAAGAGATTGTGGCATTATTAGAGGGGAAACCCTGTCCAACATTATATAGAACTTGTAGGAATTTATGAAAAAGCATTGGAAAAGGTTCCTAGAAATATCTTGCGAGAGGATTGGAAATGATTGCTAGATGAACATTTTTTCAATAAAGATTTTCTAGTAAGTGGGTTTGTGATGTGTTTCACTTTTTTGGTAATTTGATTTCTAGTTCATTTTGCTAGTAAGTTAGTTTCTAGTTCATGTTACAAACTATTTATTATGTGATTGATATCCTCCTGTAGAAGATACGTCATTGAAACTCTGAAAATAGAGCCAATTTGACGATGATTCATCATACTGGCAGCACACCCTTCAGGTAAATAATTTATGAAAAATTTGTAAATATGTCATCAACTAGTAAGGTTTATTCTCTTTTATGTTATACAATGTACTAAAATCTTGTGTTTTTGGGGTGGTAAAGAAGGGAAGATGCCTATTGTTGCTGAGATATTCAAGGAAACTCGATAGCTAAAGTGAGGAGCATTGGATGAGGAATATGTTGGGTTGTGGCCCAATTTTACCTCGACAGCCCAATGAAGAAGCAACTGCGGCCAAACAAAGCAGTTAGGGTTTTGTGGAGTTCGTGTGGCTACGGCAGTTAGGGTTTGCGGAATTCTCGCTCATCCTAACCTTTTATAAACGACTCTTCTCTCCCTTTTTGAGATACCAGCAAGAAATACCTGCAGAGTATTCTGTTTTCACTTTCTTGGAGTTATGATAAAGAGATTATAGGAGAGGTTGTAATCTTGTGCTGGATCTAATCACACAACGTGATTGTGATCGCCTTTGTACTCCTCATTCTCATAGTGGATTGTTTGGGCTCGTCGCCGTCTGTAGTTTTTCCGATATTGGGTTTTCCACATAATTCTTGGGTGTTCTTGTTTTGTTCTTATCTTTGTTTTACTTCTGATTATCTATCTCATCTTATCGCTTCCACAAATTAAAGTCGCTCAATTTTCTAACAATTTTCTAACAAGTGGTATCAAAGCATCAGGTTTAGGATGTCTTCAATTATGAAGGTAGATATTTAGAAGTTTGATGGGAAGATTAGTTTTAATTTCTGAAAGGTGCAGATGAGAGTAATTTTCATCCAGCATGGGTTGTGGAAGGTTCTGCAAGGGCCTCATAAGAAACCCGAAAAGATGACTGATGAACAATGGGCAGCGGAGCAAAAGAAGAGGTGTAGATCGTTGACAGACGAGGAATAGGAGGAACTGGAGTTAAAGGCAGTTTCAGCTATCCAGTGGTGCCTGGCACCACATGTTTTGTGAAAGGTGCTCGATAGGACAACTGCGGTGGATCTTTGGACTCGACTGGAGGAACTTTACATGACGGAGAGTCTCGCCAACAAGATCCATTTCAAGGAAAGGCTGTACACTTTCCGTATGGCTAAAGGTACTCCAATTCAAAAGCACTTGAATAATTTTAATTCTATTATTGTTGACTTAGAGAGCCTGGATGTGAAAATTGAGGATGAGGGTAAGGCTATTTTTCTTGTTGTGTCTTTACCCCCTGCTTATAAACACTTTAAGGAGATTATGCTATATAGTAATTCTGACACTATATCGCTTGAGGATATCAAGTCTAATTTGTTGTCTAAGGAGAAATTTGACCATGATATCCATGCTGATCTGGCTGAGGGATTAGTTGTTAGGGGTAGAACTACTGAGAAAAAGGGAAACGGTAATATGAGAAAGAACCGTTTTAAGCCTAGGAATCCTTATTCAAATAAGACCTGCAATTTCTGTGGTAAATTGGGTCATATTCAGGCTAACTGCTGGAACTTGAAAAATAAGAAAGGGAAAGAGGAAAAGGAGGATCATGGTAAGAAAACTGCTATAGCTGATTGTGTTGTAGAGTCTGAGTTTGATGGTGATGTGTTGCTTCCTACTATGTCTTTGGCCACTACATCTGGGAAGGGGTTCGGTGATGATTGGGTTTTAGATTTTGGTTGTACATATCATATGTGTCCTCATAGGGACTGGTTTGCCACTTATGAGCCTGTTGATAGTGGGGTTGTGCTTATGGGCAACGATGCTGAGTGTAAGGTTATAGGAATAGGTACTGTGCAGATTAAAACCCATGATGGTGTAGTTAGAAACTTGGCTAAGGTTGATCACATTCCTGATATGACTTGCTGTTTGGTCTCCTTGGATACTCTTGAGACTAATGGTTACAGGATTTCTATGGATAATGGTGTCCTAAAGGTGATAAAGGGTGTCATGGTGTTGATGAAGGGACTGCGGCAGGGAAGCCTCTATATCCTACAGGGAACTACAGTTACAAGAGCAGTTGCAGTTTGTACAACTCCAGCAGATGTTGATGCTACGAGGTTATGGCACATGAGATTGGGCCATATGAGTGAGAAAGGGATGACCATTCTGAGCAAGAAAGGTTATCTAGGTAGCGCTGGTATGGGTAAGCTTGACTTCTGTGACTACTGTGTGTTTGGCAAACAGAAGAGGGTAAGTTTCTCTATAGCGAAGCACCGTACGCAAAGGATTCTTGATTACATTCATTCTAATCTGTGGGGTCCTTCGAAGGCTCCTTCTCTTGGAGGTAAGCACTACATGTTGACTTTTGTTGATGATTTTTCACGCAAAGTTTGGGTTTACTTTTTGAGACAGAAAAATAAGACATTCTCCATGTTCAAGAAGTTCAAGGCTCTAGTTGAGAACCAGACTGGGATAAAGATCAAAAAGCTCAGTACTGATAATGGTCTTGAGTTTGTTGAGTTAGAGTTCAATGAGTTCTATACGGTCAATGGCATAGTCAGGTATAAAACTTTGGTTGGAAAACCACAGCAGGATGGAGTTATAGAACGGATCAATAGAACTCTACTAGAGAAAGCTCGCTGTATGCTTTCTAATGTAGGGCTTTGGGATCGCAAAGCTTTCTGGGCTGAGGCTATTTCTACGGCCTGTGATTTGGTGAATCGTTGATCACACATCTCCGTCGACTTTCAGATTTCAGAAGGAGTATGGCCAGATAATCCTGTTGATTATTCTGTTTTGAGAATATTTGGATGTCCTGTTTATACCCATGTGAATAACGGGAAGTTAGCCCCTGGGGCTGTCAAATGCATGTTTCTTAGTCACTACAAAAACGTTGCTCAGCTCCGACGGACAAAGCGACGCGTCGGATAGCGTCGGAAAAATTGTAGACAAACCAGGGAATTTCATATGAACTCCGACGGAATTTCAAATTTCCGACGGAATTTCAAATTTCCGACGGAACGACATTCCGTCGGAAATTCCGACGGAAGTTCCGACGGAATTCCGTTGGAATTCGGGTTGTCCGACGAAATTTCCGACGGACCTGGATTCCATCGGAATTTCCGACGGAATTCCGTCGGAATCCGTCGGTGATTCCGCTAGATTCTGGAGCGGATCTCGAGCTTCGGAGTTTGCCCGGCTTTAAATTGGGGGGAGGGTGAAATTTCGAACGGTGTTTTCAGAAATAGAGAGAGAAAGCTATTCGAAAAGAGAAAGAGGGAGGAGGAGGAAGAGAGAGAAAGTGAGATTTCAAGGTTTTGGTCATCGAAAAATTTAACGGTAAGTGATATTTTTGCCTAACTTATTGTTTGAAATTGAAATAGTTAAGTTAATTGATTTTTTTACGGTCTTTGTTTTTCACATTTTGCCGCCGCCAGTGCCGTCACCGTTTGTAATCTGATTGATTTTTGGGGTGTGTGAAGGTTAGTAGAATTGTTGCGCTTTCAAGCTGTGTTAATTTGATATGTGATGTTCATTTTTCGGGTGTGTGAAAATTAGTAGAAGCATGTTTGTTTAGTTTGAATAATTTATTTTTTCCGTTGAATATAAATTTGAATAATGTTACTTTTTTATTTAATTTATTAAATATGTATATTAGAATAAGTGGAGTAAAACATGTTAAGTATGTAGATCTGCAATAATTATTTGGTTATTTGAAAATGTTAAATATGTTAAGCATGTATATTATGTTTTATTAAAGTGAATAATTTAGGTGAAACAAGTTTGTTTATTATAAAATGTTAAATATGTTAGGCATAAATGTTTTTTGAGGTATGATTTAATTTTTTATAATTTGTTCTATATATGAAGAATTTTTGTTATATTTTTGCAAGATTTAGGTATGTTAAGTATAGATTGATTTAAATTTGCTAAGTATGTTAATAGCAGTTCATTATTTTCAGTTGGGTTTGTTCAATTAGATGAAGTGTGAAATAAGGTGTTTAATTTGTGGTTGATGCTTATTGAGGCATATGTAGATATTAAACAATATTGTTATGCTGAATTTATTTTTTGTATGTTTAATTCTATTAATTGTTGTATTTTAGGTTTTGTGAGAATTTATTTTGACAGGAAACAAGTATAATATAACTCTAATTTAATATGTAATGTATGTTGATTTGAATAATTGAAATAGTTGTGAGTGCGTAAGCATGTGTAATATATATTTTGTTTTACTAAATGTTTTAAGAATGCTAAGTATGTTCGTTTTATATTCGATTTGTTATGTATATTAATTTTTGGTAAGTATGTGAATAATATTTTTTTCTTGAGAAATGATTAATTGTTCGGATGATTTGGTTGGTTTAATATGCACTTTATTTGTGTCGTAAAATATGGATGTGGATTACATTCAATTTTAAGTTTATTTATTAAGTGTATTTATTTGAACAAATGGAGTAAAATATTATAAGAATGTTAAGTATATATTCAGGTGTTTTACGTATATATTAATTGAAGTTTGCTCATTATGTTAATTGTATTGTATCTTATTAATTTTGTTATGTTTATTTGAATAAAGTGTGAAATAAATTGTGTAATTTATGTTTGATGCTTATTTGGGTGCGTTATGATATATTTAATAGTTCTATCAAATATATTTTTATGCAATATATATATATATATATATATATATATATATATGTTGAACTGGTTAAATAGATTTTTAAAAAATTTTTATTGTAATTGGTTGTAGTTTACATAACAGTTAAGACAATCATATTAGCAAGATATGGATGGGCCATTGCATCGTCAATGGATGTATAGAAGAAGAAATCCTAATGGACGTGGACTTAGAGATGAGTGGTTGATGGGAATTAATATGTTTGATGAATTTGCACGAAATTAAGAGGAGTATAGAGTTAATGGAGTTTATAGATGTCCATGTGCGAAGTGCAAAAATATGCAATATTTTACACCTGATGTTGTAAAGTCTCATTTGTATAGAAAGGAGTTTGTGAAGAATTATTGGTATTGGACAAGTCATAGGGAAGAAGATAATTCGGAAGCAGCGGGTGCAAGTAGTTCACATTCTATGAATTTTGATTACGATCACACCGATCATAATCATATGGAGAACATGCTTCATGCTGCCTTCCAAGCTATTCAAATAAACATGAGTAGCCATCAGGACGCAAATCCTGAGGCATTTTATACTATGGTTGAGTCTGCCCAAAAACCGCTGTATGAAGGGTGCAACATAACTGAACTTGAAACATCTATGAGACTACTTAGTATTAAATCGGGGAACAACATGTCTCAACGTTGTTTCAATGAAGTTGTTGACCTGATGAAAGACATATGCCCTTCTTAAAGTGGCATTCCAAAAAATTATCATCAGCAACTCAGAAAAGTGAGAGATTTAGGTATGGATGTTCAGGAAATTGATTGTTGTCCGAACGGTTGCATGCTCTATTATAAACAGGATGAGGGGATGTCCGCATGCAAATTTTGTGGACATGCAAGATATTTACCAAAGAAATCCAACCAACAATGTAATAAGGTTGTTTCATATGCAAAAATGCACTATCTGCCTTTAATCCCAAGATTGCAACGACTGTATGCATCGAAAAGGACTGTCGTCCATATGAGATGACATCATGAGCACCGCCAAGAATCAGGTGTTCTCCGGCATCCGTCGGATGGATTTGCTTGGAAGCATGTTGATCAAAAGTATCCGAATTTTGCAACAGAGCCTCGAAATATAAGGTTAGATCTTTGTGCTGATGGTTTCACATCATTTTCCATATCTGGAAGAGCATATTCTGTGTGGCCAATTGTAGTTACACCTTACAACTTGCCTCCAGATATGTCCATGACAACTCCATACATGTTTTTAAGTTGTCTTATTCCGGGCCCAACAAATCCGAAGAATAGGATTGATGTGTACTTGCAACCCTTAATTGATGAGTTGAAAATGCTGTGGGATGTTGGGGTTGATACATTTGATGTTTCATGCGGGGAAACTTTTAGATTGCACGCCGCGTTGATGTGGACAATTAATGATTTTCCCGCATATGGTATGTTATCCGGTTGGAGTACTCATGGGTTGTTAGCATGTCCGGTTTGTATGAATCAAAATTGTGCATTCAATTTACAGCATGGCCGAAAGCCCTCTTGGTTTGATTGCCATCGTCGGTTCTTGCCTCGAAATCATTACTTTAGAGCTAATAAAGTTGCCTTCCGTAAAGGAAAGAGCGTACACATTGGCCCTCCCCAAAGGATTTCTGGTGAAATGTTGTCTAAAATAGTGTCGACATTGCCTAAAGTGACTGAAGATATCCATTTTCAAATTTCGGGATTTGAGGAAAATGAACATAATTGGACAAAACAAAGTATCTTTTGGGAGTTGCCGCATTGGAAGCATCAACTTCTGAGGCATAACCTTGATGTTATGCATATAGAGAAAAATTTCAGTGAAAATATTATAAACACAGTGATGGATGTGCCCGAAAAAACAAAGGACGATATCAAAGCAAGAATGGATATGTCCATTCTGTGTAGTAGGCAAGAGTTGAACTTGGTTACAAGAGGGTCAACTGATAGATTGTATAAGCCAAAAGCCAAGTTTGCACTGTCATTACCTCAAAAAAGGGCTGTCTGTCAATGGTTGTGAGAGGTTCATGTGCCTGATGGTTATTGTTCTAATGTGGAAAATTGGGTGGATCCATCTAATACGAAGTTGCAAATATGAAAAGTCATGATCATCATGTGTTCCTGGAGAATCTTCTTCCAGTAGCTTTTGCTGCTCTTCCGGAAGATGTGTTGGGACCCTTGGTCGAATTGAGTGAGTTTTTCAGAAACTTATGCTCCAGTGAGTTACACGTGAGCATACTGGAAGAGATGAACAAGAACATTGCTATAATTCTTTGTAAGTTGGAGACAATTTTTTCGCCTGAATTTTGGAATGTCATGGAACATTTGCCCATTCATTTAGCCGAAGAAGCTTTGTTGGGTGGTCCTGTTCAATATCGATGGATGTATCCTTTTGAGAGGTACTTTGGCTGGATGAAGCTTACGGCAAAGAATAAAACTCGTGTGGAGGCATCTATGGTGAACACATACTTAGCTTTTGAGATCAAATATTTCGCTGAGTATTATTTTGAATCAAACTTGCATTGCCCGAGTATTGGGCGTAATGAGGATCTGCAACGACCCGAACGACAAATGCAAACTGTTTCAGTGTTCAACCATAAGGGTACTCCGTTTGGAAAACGAGGAAGAAGATATCTTACTGAACCTAAGTATCGTGTCGCACGTCTTCACATTTTACTGAATTGTGATGAAGTGCAACCATATTTGGAGTAAGTATATCAGTTACTGAAAGTTTCATTTGAATACTTACTAATTGTTCAGTAACAATTATTTAATTTCATTCGTTAAACATTACAGTTGGTTTAGACATCAATTTTGCGACCATAATCCAAACGCGAGTGATGTGGAAGTTGACTTGTTTATTGAGGCAAATTTTGCACAATGGTTTGAGTATAATGTAAGTAATTTTTCTTAAGTAATCTTCAACTCTTGCAAAATATTTTTCTAACTCTAAAGAGGATTACTTTTATTTTTTTTCATAGGTCAATTCTTATCGGGTGTTTAATGATGAGAGGCATGATTTTCTGGTAAACTTATCTCATGGACCGATTATGGTAGTGGAATGTTTTTCTGGGTATAAAGTTAATGGTTATCGGTTTCATACCAAGGCTAGAAATGAAGGTAAAGCAACATATAATTGTGGCATGTGTGTCAAAGGAGTTGGCGAAGGTGATGAAGTAGTATGGGATTATTATGGCATACTTCACGAAATTATTCGTGTTGAATTTATGGGTGAGCCAATTAAAAAATGTGCACTTTTTAATTGTGAGTGATTTAACCCGGATGTTCCTCGAGGGCTACGTTATCCTAAATTTAGCCCATATCCCGAGGTTAATCATACTAGACGCTACAGAAAGTTTAACCCATTCATATTTGCTGATACTGCAACCCAAGTGGTATATGTTAAGTACCCCGAGGGGATATCAGGAAAAGCGAATTGGTGGGTGGCTATACCAAACAAACCTCACGGTGCTCCTAAAGATAAGAATAATCTAAAACTTGCCTATCAGCAGTTTGGAATGACAACCATGAATGTGGATAATGTAATAGCGATAACATTAGTTGATGAAACTGCACAAGCTGATGATGTTGATGGACATGATTGGGGTGATGATCATGATGGGAATGGTGATGACGAGGATGAAGAAGGTGAATGGGAGGATGAACCTGAAGACACTGATGATGATTATGATGATGAAAATATGGCATTGCAAAGTGATGATGATGACGATGGCGATGTATCCCACAATGATTGATTTAATATTTTCGTTGTACGGATATTTATGTCTGTGTATGGAGTTTTTCTTAATTGCAAACCCAGAAAAACAATTGCACATATGTCATGTAATTTTTTCACTGACAATACTATAAATATTGGTGCGGTTGTATTTTTTTTATTTTGTTCTTATTTGTTAGATGTCTGGACTCAATGGTGGACGTGGTCGTGGTCGAACGGTCAAGAATGATGCGGGTAGAGGAGCACCACAACCGACTCCACAGTATGATCCTGCTGATCAAAACTATGAAACAAACACTTTCAGTGGAATGTTGGGAGGTTTTCTTGATCCAACTCAACCATTCGAAAATTATTACGGTAGTATGAATGAGCAATGCCATATGCAACCACCTTTTTCGGTGCGCGTATGTAGACACCAATCCAACCCAATATTCCATACATGGGTGGTACTTCAGCTACTCCATTACTTTATCAACAGTTTGGCACTGTTAGTCCACATTTTAACGGTAATCAGATGATGGGGCAACCTAGAATGCCAAGCCACTCAGTGCACAACGAAGGGGTCCAAAATGAAGGGGTAGGAAGAGATAGATACAGTCCTGCACCTGATAATGAAACTGCAAGCATCATTAATAAGATATATTTACAACCCGATGGTGATATGTTAGTTCATTACAACCTTTGTAACTTCTTCACTAATCATATTTTTTTAATGCCTATAGTGATTACTTTTAACAAATTCTTTTTTTGTTCTTAGTTTTGTTCCATATCAGGGTGTAGTTCAGAAAATTGCGGAAAGCTTTGCAGGTAAGTACCCACGTGCTTGGACCACGTGGGGAGAAGTTCCACAATCTCATAGAGACATATGGTTTAATGAATTCAAGGTTAATTTTCTGCACAACGAATTTCAAAGTTGTCATTGGATTGTTTGAGATGTTTAATTACTAATATACTTCAACTTTGGCACAGAAACACTACTACTGGCATCCAGACAATGAAGCCCAGATACGGCGTAACTTTGAGTACAGAGGGGCAGCTCGACTTAGGGACATTCTTGGATATGCCAGGAAGTACAACAAAAAGCCGAAGTGGTTACCACCTAGTGTTTGGAATGAGATGCTTAAACATTGGACTGAGGATGACAAGTTCAAGAAATTGAGCCAACAAAATAAAAGAATCGATTGAGTGATGCTGAAGGTTTTGGTCCTTTGTTACATACATGTGGCTCAATTTCGATTAGTGAAAGGAAAAGACGCCTGGTAAGGAATGTGATTATTAATAAGCGTATTTCTTATATATAATGTATGGTATGAGTTAGGGTTCTCGTCCTTGTTTTATATTTAATAGCTGGTTATTTTTTGTTCTCTTTAAGCCAAAGCATTAGGTAGGGAACCCACATGTAAGGAATTGTTTAAGGACACCCACTGCAAGGTAAAAGACAAAACGTTTGTGGACAAAAAATCTGCAAAAAAATTTGTAAGTTCAATTTGGCACATTTTATTCAGAGATGAATTATATGTTACAATTGTAAGTTTAGTATGAAACTTATTTATTTCTGAAAATTTTCAGGAGGACCATCACTACAAATGGCAGGAGTACTCTCAAGCTGCAACTCAAGGGAGCTCCCAACTATCACCTATGACCCAAGAACAGTTTTGAATTAAAGAAAATTTGAACAAGAAAGGCCGCGTATACGGTTTTGGTATGGAGGGGGTGAAGTTAAAGAAATCAGCTACCATCGTAGCTGCACGTCACTCATCAACAGAGTATTTTGATCCAAGAGAGCAAGCACAACTCCTCAGTGAGAGCATAGCCAAGCAAGCAGAGGCTATAACTCAAATAACCAAGAAATAAGGGAAGAAAGAGCGCATATTGAAAAAAGTTTTCAGATTTTTCAACTTCCAGCCACATCGACTTGAATGCTGATGATGATGAAGAGGACTCCCAAAATGACAATGATGATGATCCCATAAATTTATCTAACTCTGATTAGCTGATATGATTTTCGTGTAATTTATGTAATCTGCGTGTAGATCTAAAACAACGTATATGTTGTACTTAATATTTAATTTAGCACCTTTTATTGGTAGATTTAAAACTTTATATATATGAATATATTTGGAAATTATTGCAACATTAATTTTTTTTATTTTTGAGAACTTTTGAAATTTAGAAAAAAACTTTTGAGAAAATAAAATTTTTTTTTTAAATTTAGAGGAAATTCCGGGAAATTCCGTCGGAATTTCCTCTAAATTTAAAAAAAAAATTTTAATTATTGTTAGGGTAATATTCGACGGAAATTCCTGTTCGTTACTGCCTGACAGTATCCGCCGGAATTTCCGACGGGTATTTTCCGTCGGAATCCGTCGGAAAAAAATCTGCGACGAGCTGAATCCCGACGACCCGTGCCGCGTCGGTGTTTCCGTCGGGAACCCAATTTTCCGTCGGAAAAATAACCTTTTTCCGTCGAAATTTCCGTCGCAGGTCAGATATATTTTTGTAGTGAGTTATGAATCTCTGTCTAAAGGATACCGCAAGTGGTGTCCTGAGTCTAAGAAATTTATTCAGAGCAGGGATATAACTTTCAGTGAGACTATTATGTTATCTTCTGAAAAGAATCCTGTTGTTTCTTCTACTGGTGCAGGTGATCAGGAGGATGCCAGTGGAAGTATGGAGATAGAGGTGGAGACTGTTGCAGCTCAAGGTGGAGCTGCTGATCAGCCCAACAGGGGGGTTCAGGTTGAACCTGGTACTATCAGTTCTGATCAGTCTCAGGTGGAATGTTGATTATTCTATAGCTCGTGATCGTCCTCGCAGGGAGATTAGGAGGCCTGCTCGCTACAATGATGATGAGGGACTGATAGCATATGCACTTTCAGTCGCAGAGGAGATTCTTGAAGGTGTGGAATCTTGAATTTATTCTGAAGCAATCTCCTACCCGAGTTCGCCTAATTGGGTCCTAGCTATGCAAGAGGAGATGGAGAGCCTGCATAAGAATCAGACTTGGGAACTTTGTATGCTACCTAAAGGTCGGAGAGCCTTAACTGCCAAATGGATCTACAAGAGGAAGGAGGGTATTCCTGGAGTTGAAGATGCAAGGTGGAAAGCATGCCCAGTTGTTTGTGGGTGCAACCAGCAGGAAGGTATTGATTGTAATGAGGTATTTTTTCCTGTTGTTAGACATACCTCTATTAGAGTGCTTCTTGCATTTGTTACTTTATTTCATCTGGATTTGGAGCAGCTTGATGTAAAGACTATATTTCTTCATGGGGAGTTGGAGGAGGAGATCTATATAAAGCAACCTGAAGGTTTTGTTGTTCCTAGGAATGAACAACAGGTTTGTAGATTGAAGAAGTCCTTGCATAGACTTAAGCAGGCTGCTAGACAGTGGTACAAAAGGTTTGATACCTTTATGATTGGACAGGGTTACACACGTAGTCGGTACAATAATTGTGTGTATTTCAGGCAATATTCTGATGGTTCTTTTATTTACTTGTTGTTATATGTTGATGATATGCTGATAGCTTCCAAGGATAAGTCCTTGATCAGCAAGTTAAAATCTTAACTCAGTGAGGAGTTTGAGATGAAGGACCTGGGTGCGGCAAAGAAGATTTTAGGCATCGAGATCTAGAGGAATCGAAAGGCTGGTAAATTGTACTTATCTCACGGTCGCTATCTCGAGAAAGTATTTAACAGGTTTAATATGGATAACTGTAAGGCAGTTTCTACACCTCTTGCTGCACATTTCAGATTGTCTGCTAAGTATTGTCTACAATCTGAGGAGGACATTGAGAGGATGTCTAATGTCCCTTATTCTAGTGCTGTTGGTAGCTTGATGTATGCTATGGTATGCACTAGGCCTGACTTGTCATATGCTGTGAGTGTGGTAAGTAGGTATATGCATAACCTTGGAAAGGATCATTGGGAGGCTGTAAAGTGGATCCTTCAATGTGTGAAGGGTACTGTTGATAAGGTTTTGGTGTTTGATAGGAACAAAGCTGCTACATATGATGTTACAGGTTTCGTTGATTCTGACTATGCTGGTGATCTTGATAGGAGGAGGTCCATATTTGGGTATATCTTCACTTTGTGTGCAGGTACTATCTCTTAGAAAGCATCGCTTCAGTTTATTACAGCTTTATCTACTATAGATGATGAGTATATTGCTGCTATTGAAGGTGTGAAGGAAGCTACTTGGTTGAGGGGCCTTGTTATTGAGTTTGGAGTTCTACAGGCTACTACTGTAGTGTTTTCTGATAGTCAGAGTGTGATTCACTTGACTAAGAATAACGTATATCATTCAAAGACCAAGCACATCAATGTTAAGTATCACTATGTCAGAGATACAGTTGCTGCAGAGGAGATAATTGTGAGGAAGATTCACACTTCAGAGAATCCTGCAAATATTCTTACTAAGCCTCTGCCTATAGTTAAATTCGAGCATTGCTTGGACTTAGTTGGTGTTCACGGCATTTGATTGCCCTTCGGGCCTCTGCCCTCCAGGGCATCACTCTTCGGGGTGCTTTGGTGGTGTTCAAGAGTTGGTGTTACAAATTGGTCCAAGGTGGAGATTGTTGGGTCGTAATCCAATTTTACCTCGACGGCCCAACAAAGAAGCAACCGCGGCCAAACAAAGTAGTTACGGTTTCGCGGAATTCGTGCGGCTACGACAGTTAGGGTTTACGGAATTCTCGCTCTTCCTAACCCTTTATGAAGGGCTCTCCTCTCCCCTTTCGAGATACCAGCAAGAAATACCTACAGAGTATTCTGTTTCCACTTTCTTAGAGTTGTGGGAGAGAGATAATAAGAGAGGTTGTAATCTTATGCTAGATCTAATCACATCGTGATTGTGATCGCCCTTATACTCCTCCTTCTCATAGTAGATTGTATGGGCTCGTCGCCGTCCGTGGTTTTTCCCATATTGGGTTTTCCACGTAATTCTTGGGTGTTCTTGTTTTGCTCTTGTTATCTTTGTTTTACTTCTGATTATCTGTCTCATCCTATCGCTTCTACAAATTAAAGTTGCTTAATTTCCTAACAATTTTCTAACAGAATCTGTTAGCAAGTTGGTATGTGAATTTCTTCCTGTGCAGTTTGTAACTTTTCTTTGCCACATTCAATTCAATGCCCAAATCAAGAACTTAGAGTTTCTCTGCCCCTCTCTTACACTAATTTTTTAGGTGTCTACGTTTTCTTTGCCACTTCTAATTCTAGTTATTCTTGGTGTAGTACAGATTGTCCAAATGTCCAAGCAGCCATGTATAGCTTGAATAAACTATATAGATGTCAAATTTTGCACATTTGTTTCATATGTTGTTATTTTTACTTATTTTTCTATTTTTTGTATATTATCTGTAGGAGGAGATCATCCAAACATCAAAAGATAACCCTCACTTTCTGGCATTTGAATTGGTGGAAGAATGCTTTGGGCCACAAGATCGTGATCGTGTGATATGCTTTGGATACGGAATGCAAAGGATGTAAGGGGGCCACTCCCAAGTAGTGCAACACTTCAAGCAATGCTTCGAGAGAAGGACAAAGAGAATATTGCATTACATAAGCACATGGATGACATGGAAAATGCCACAAAAATGATACGAATAAACAAAAGGATCAAGTGAGAATGCTAGCTAACTTGGTTATGGCTAACTAGCAAACTTCCATGAAATCTGGTGTTAACACTGACTCTGATCAAGATGATGTTTAGGTACCTATTGACTCTCCCAAACATTCTTCCCTTCTCCCTTTTTTTTTTTGTTTTTTGGTTGGGCTTTTAACTTCTACTAATGGTTATTCCCTTTTTTGCTATTGATTGTCATAGATTTTTGCTATGCTAATCTAATGTGTGGGTGAGAAAGTTGGAGCTTTTGGGAAAATTTTGGTACAAAGTAAGTCTTCTACTTAACACTTTATTTATAAAAGAAATTCGACAGTTTACATGGTATCTAATTGTACTTTACATGTTGTATTCTTATGTGGATGGGATGCTGGGAGCTTTTGGCCTAGCCTATAGCATAAGTGCAAGACATAACTTATGATTTGTCTTGTACTAGGAGTTGTTGTTGTTATTGTTGTTTAAGTAGGAAATAGTTTGTTACATGAGCTTGCAAAGATTAGTCTGTTAAACCCAATTGTCTGCTAAACCCAATGGTCTTGCAAAGTCAAGTGGAATAAGCCTTACCTAAGGTTCAAATCAAGAATGTGGTAACTAAGGGTGATGACTGGCCTAGTAATGTTTGTTCGGTATGCCTATGGCTGTGGGAATTTGTCCTCCACCCTTAGTTTGAAAAAGCACAGGTGAGGCGCGCCTAGGAGAGATGCGCATAGACTGGCGCCTCATCCACACCCAGGCGCAGCCCATTCGCGATGCCACGCGAGGCGTGCGCCTCATAGCGTCCTAGGCTGAGGCACAAAGCGAGCTAGGCGCGCGCCCAGACAATCTTAAAGCTTTCCTTTAAAAAAAAAAAAAAAGAGAATTGCAAAAGAATACAAATCTATGGCTTCATTAGCTTCTTCAATCAACTCACAGTCGGCCATTTGCATACCTTTAAAACCCTAGAAGCCTCCATCAACTCAATAGAAGCCTTCATCTCCTTCCATCAAGTGTGACTATGCTTGCTCTTCTTCTCTGCTGCATTTTCCATCATCTTCTTCACTTCGTCCTGTTGTTCTTCTTCTTCCTTGCTGCAGGACATTGATCGGCCATGGTTATGTCCTCTTCTTCTCTTTTTTTTTTTTTGTTTTTCTCTCTCTCTTTGGCTCCCATCCTCTCTTTTGGTGCTGTCTGTCCCTATTTGCACCCTTTTCCTCTGCTTCTGCTCTCTGTTTTGCATTTTTCTGATTTTCTCTGCTGCTCTATTTCTTGAATCTCGACCATGTCTTCTCAGTTTTCTTTGAGGTTTTATTTAATTTTTTTTGGGTCAGTTGGTGCTGGGCTGGGGCTCTCGCTGTGTCTTAGAAATGTTAGGTTTTTTTTAATTTACAACAATCAATTTTTTTTTTTTTTGGGTCACTGCCCATGCCCCATGCAGTTCTCTCTGTGTGTGTGTGTCTTATTCTCATCTTATTTTTATTTTTTTTGGGGTAAAATGCAATTAGTGATTAGTGCCTCTCTAATTATTTGTTTCATTGCTATGGAATTTTAGTTTGACAACTGAGACAGTGATTGCTATGCAATTAGTGATTAGTGCCTCTCTAATTAGTGATTAGTTTTTACTTTGTAAGATCTTGTCATGCTAAATTACTCCCGTAGGGTAACATTGCATGTAAGTGGCGACCCTTCAACTCATATTAAAGTCACTAAATAAGTATCATCGCATGATACTGTCATTTCGGCTTGATGTTCTGATGTTGCGACCCTTCAACTCCTTGATGGGGAAAAGATAGGGGGTGTTTGCATTTCTTAATCTGATGGACTAGGAACTGCGAGGATAATTGCATTCAGGGCCAAAAACCTTATTAAGTACCTTCTTGAAAATGTGTTATGCATTGTAGTGTATACTAAACCCTTTTTTTTTTAATACCTATGATGATGCACTGAGACTGTTCATATGGCTGACATTGCTGGTAAAGTGGGGCCATGTTATGCAAAACTTTTCTTGTATTGGGTATATTTAAGCCTGTGCATCTGGCTGAAACGCATATGGTTAAAACTTGCAACAAACATCATTTTCTCAATTCATGCCTGTAACCTCCATGATGCTTGGTTTATGACTATTTCAAACTATAAAGCTAGTAATTTAGCTCATTATGATTGTTTTGGGGGTTTTTGTATTTTATGCCTTAGGAATGCGTATTTTGTCGTCATCTCAACTAAGGAATAGGGTCCTCTATCTTCAAGACTTGTTGGCAGCATTTTGCTGAGTTATCAGCTTTTTAGAATTTTTATATTGTGGCCCTTCAAGATGTTTGGTAGCTGTTCTTATTGTTGGAGTCCTCGCATGCATCATGAAATTTAACCTGATGTTTATGCCCAGAAAATGCTTCCAACATTTTAACTTCTCTGTGAACATCTTTCTTACTTCTCAAACTACTTCTTTCTAACTTCTCACCATTCTTAGTGCTACTTTTAATTTTGGTTGGGCTATATTTTAACTTATACTAATGATTAGTATAAATTTTTGGCTATTGATCGTAATAGGTATTTTGGTATGCTAATCCAATGTGTGGCTGAGATAGTTGGAGCTTTTGAACTATTTTCTAGTATAAATTAAGTCTTCTGATTTTCCCTTTATTTATAAAATAAATTCAATAGTGAGTGATCAGATTTTCTCTCACCTCCTGTGCTGCTGTGATTACCTTTGTGGTAATAAGTTCAACATTCTTTCCCTTCTTCCCTACCCTGAATTGGCAGTTCAATTGATTCAGGTCGGACACTGTCAAATTTGAGGTTCAAACCCTTGACAAAAACCACATGAGTTGCTTAAATTTTAGGATTGTTGTCTTTCTTAGTCACTCTTAAATCTATCGTAATTTTCCATAACTCTCTGAAATTTGGGTCAGAGGGCTAGTTTTCTACTTGTTTCTTTGGACTTCTATATGTGTGGCTTAGCACATTAATTATGGATTCATGACTCTTGTGCTTAGCTATTTATAGTAACATAAATTGTTCCAATAGTTAATGGAAATCTTGAAAATGGCTAGCTATTATTCTAAAAATAAACTTAGTGGATTGGATAGTCGTTAACACAAGTACCAATTAACGGAAACTACCTTCTTTTACTGCTTCATTGTTCTTGTTTTTTTGGGAGGCAAAGAAAAAAGGGACTGATATTGTTTTCTATCAGATTTAGTTCGTCACTTGAAGTGGATTTTAGCAGTTTAATGACGGTACCATTGATTAACGATATGATCACATTAATAGTTAGCAACTAAATTTTACGTTGTACTTTGGTAGGCGTATATGAATATTTTCAAGGTGCATATAGATTTTTGGAAATGAAGATGGACATATTTTGGTATCCAGTTTGAAGATGGACATATTTTGCATTCAGAATGAAGACAGACAGCATTTTAGCACACAAGATTAACATGTTTTATGTTACAGACTATTATTAAGTAGCTATAACAACTATGTATGTATTCCAAATAGTAAATAGATTCGTAGTGTTTTGCACCTATATTTTGGGCAGCTCTCTTTACCAAGATGACTATACCTATATGCTTATGTATGAATACAGGGGTGGTGTTTGCCCTTACTCTGAGTTCAGTTTGTCGTTGATCTAAAAATTTATGTGAAGAAATATTGCGACAGTAGTTGAAGAAGTATTTACTTGACTAAACGAGAGATGTTCTTGTGTTGTGATTTATCAAAACACCTGCCACGAGAAGTGTAGCTCGTCGTTAATGTTTTAATAATAGTGACGAGATTCATAGCTTGTTGTAATGTACCAGACAACCATGAGATGTGTAGGCTCGTTGTAAACGATAGTTACAAACTACCACGATGCAACAATCTTGTCATAAATTCATAAGAAATTACAACAAGATAGAGATCTTGTTGTAAATGAAAACGCCTGCTATGAGCCTTTCAACTTGGCTGTAGTTAAAGCCCAAACATTTATGACCAGCTATTTTGTAACGAGCAACAACCATATGGAAAACTCATTGTAAAGACATTTGCAACGAGTTTATTGACCATCTACAACGAGAATTCTCGTTGTAAAAGATAATGTTTCTTGTAGTGGTTGTTTTTGGTTGATAAAATTTCGCATTAGTGGGATGAGTATCTTTGCTTAGAATTCCAAGATGATTGATATTATTCATTGAAAAGGTTTCTCTAATTGGTATGGATCAATCCCTTGCAGAAGGTAGCTAACTAAAAATGGATTATTAGAGCTAGCTTGAATGCCATCATCCTCCATTGATCTACGAGAATAACTGCAACAAATGGTGTAAGGAGGGGGCCTGCTAATATAATGTTCTCTTTCAATGAGACTCTTGTGTCCATTGGAGGATCAATGAAGGTAACGTACAAGTGATTCTTATTTTTATTTTATTTCTAAGATCATTTTGAGCTATTATGAGATGATAGATTACCTAGTTGATTCAGTGTTATGCATGTTAATAGTTATACACAGTGTTATGCATGTTAATAGTTATACATGCAGTCACAAATAGTGTTGTGATACATATTCGTCATAACTTTAGCATTATGCTAGCTCTACCTATAAGCATTTCATGAACAAGATATTATATATATTTGTTGACTAGAAATAAATTTTAGAGAGGTCATGTCCTATCTCGGGGTAAGATTCATTCTTGGTCTTAGTAGTAGGATAGGGGAAGGTTATCGTCATCTTTTGATCTTTGTCATAGTTTCATTTGACAATAGTTATCATATCCTTTATGTTTTTATGTTATATTAAGGGGAGCTAGAGGGTTGAACTCGTTCATTGTTTTTCTTCCTGAGAGGCTACTTTAACAACATATTGGTTGTATGACATTGCTACTTTCTCATTTTCTCTTGTTTGCAGACATTCTAAATGTGCATCGAATCCTATAAGCTTTAATTGGGAGAAGACGCAGGACTATAATGCAATAATATCTTCACTAAAACATCTAGTTAGTCATCACATGATGGGCTTGCTATTCTTCATGTCTACTAGTAGGAGGAAATTTGTAACATCAAGAAAACACATTTTATTAGGTAAAGGGAGGTAAGGAGTCATAGTCAAGGCCACTCGTGTGTGCCATACTTGTTGGATTGTGCTGTAGGATAGAGTCGAGCACAGGGTTATTCTTTCCAAAAAGCATGCATTCTGAGCATATAAATTAGCTAATAAGTTGTAGTAGCTTGAACTTAATTTCATGGTAGTTACTTTAGTTAATTTGAATTTAATAAAGTTGAGTGTCATATTTCAATTCGACATCCGAAATATTTATGTAATTGCGGGCTAATACAACAAAGTGGCCTCGAATTAGGACACGGTAATGTTTTATATAAAGTCATTCA